>JACJUY010005790.1:0-16354 GCA_014220935.1 Platorchestia sp. MABIK
GGGTAGCAAATGGGATCCTTTCTCATGTCCTAGCCGATAGTACCCAGTAGTTTGGAAATAGGTTAGACCGATTAGACAAGTTGGTTGACGCCTTCCGAGGACGGGTAAAGGCCCCATTTAGTATAGAGGTTAGGGAACTGGGAATCTGTACAGAACATGCGTTCTCACCTAAGACCTCCTGAGCACAGAAACAGTAGGTTTGGAAATAAGTTTTTAAACCAGATAGAAGCAGAAGAAAGTAGTGAGTGATGAAAAAAAAAGAGATCAGGGAACTTAAATAAGATGGTCCGTAGCAAAACGAAAACCTATTCTATTTTAACATTGGAAGTCCTGGTCAACTTTCAACTCAGGACCTCACATTTTTCCCCCCACGAGTGCTAAAAAACTTGGGTAGTTGAGTGTTCGTTTCAATATCCGTAGAGTAAAACAAGAGTTCGCACGCTCCCCATCACCTAGCTGCCTCGTACACCAGCCCAACAAATCAAAGTCGTCAACTTTGAACATGCATTGGTTGTCAAGCCAGGCAAGATTAAATTTAAAAATAATTTAGACAAAACCGTACGATTTTCAAACGCAAGCTAATTGAAGGCGCAGTTTTCGATTCGGTCCGACTTAGCTCGCGGTCAAAATTTTCAAGACATAACCGTTGAAATTTTTAAAAATAGGTGTTAAAAAAAAGTTAATTAAAGGCACTTCAAACGCTTGGTCCATAAAAATTAAAAAAAAGTGTTGGAAAATAAGTTAATTAAAGGCACGTGAAACGATCGGTTCGACTTAGGTGACAGGTCAAAATTTTCAAGACAAAACTGTAAAATGATTAAAAATACGCATGTTAAATACAGGCACAGTAAAAGCTCGACCAGACGTAGCGCGCCAGCTTGTAAGCCACCTGCCCGCAATGACGGGCACGGCGCTGCAACCACGCGTCACTCGCTGCAGAAAAGTGACAAGCTGAACATAAATTTTGGCATACTTCATCAAGTAATCATTGATTAGATTAGAATCAAGAAGTTCTTAACCTGGGTTCGGCATTGTGCAGTTTGTACACTAATACAGTGTATAGTCATATACATATGTTTTGAATTTGAAAAAAATACGTTTTACTTGTCCAACTACGACGGGTTCGATGAATGCATGTGTGCAACTTGTGGGGTTCAGTACCTCCAACTATGTTAAGAACCACTGGACTAAATGTTAGTTTAAGCCACCCTAACCAAGCAACAAAGGCGTTCCTAAGAGAGGAAAGTGTATTTCAGTGGTGATTTAAGTGAATGTGAAATTTACGTACAAGGTTACATAAAAGCAGAAAGTTGAGAAAGAAGTTCGTGAAATAAGATAAAAGTTATAGAAGGAAGTAGTAGGTGCTGTAAAACATGACAGCAGTGAACCAAAATAAAAACAGGTCAGTAACAAAATAAAAAAAGACATTTTATTTCAACAAAAGAAAGACCTAATTAACCTTCAGCTCGGGACGTCTCTCAAATTTCCCCCGTTAGCACTAATTCCCATACATCCAATAGTTGTATCTCCCTGAGGGGTCTTCAACACTTGGAAATGAAAATTTTATACAATGAAGCTATACCTATACCAAGTATTATCAGAAGCGAATCAAAAAATATTATGTAAGCTATATTATATAGATGTCCATGTAGCAACAAAAGGGCGCTGCTCTCGGTGCGCATGTAAAAAAATACATTTAGGTATGGCCTCTGTAGTAAGATTACTGATTTTTCGGCGTGCTATATACCAAGTTATTGCATGCTTTTGAAAAGAAACATTGGTATGAATTATCAGGACATGTTAGCCGTATTTTCCACCTTGTAAAGAAGGTTACGTATGGAACTTTCATCACAAAAATTTTACTACAAGAAAAAGTTCACATCTGCGACTACAACTCAAATTTAATCCGAGCGCTTAAAACAAGAACATGAATCTTATTTTACACATAAACCGCATTTTAAGCATACAAACCGAACGAAGGTTTGTATGCTTTCTATCATTGATTTTAGATCCTGTCAGGAAAATAGTGTTTATTTACTCAAGAAAATTCTACCCTCTCGTCCTGATCTGCACGAATGTCATGAACCATCGATCAAACTGGGTATTAGGATCGTAAAAAATTCACTGAAAAATTCTCAAAATTTGGTGTGTTCGTTAAGCACTTATACGCACTCATACTAGCGTTACGATATAAATGGTGTTGTGTAAATTATTTTAAAGCAAATACCTTTTACAAGTTTTACCGTGTTCAAGCCAGGTTATTTTCTGATCGCTTTATAAAAGAACAGCTCTGTCTACCTCGCTCCTCAATTCTCTATGGCATCTTTTCCATGGTAAATGATGTCTTATTCTATCAAGCCTTATACGTATCATCTTGTACGTTGGTTTTTCAAATGCCTGTCAGCTAAAACATACAACAATATAAAGCAACAACAAGATAATGAAACGCAATGACGGTTACCCCCGGTCAAGCCGGTACCCATTTCCGACACCTGGGTAAAGTGGGGAATTCCGATTGAGTTCTCCCTTTTCATCGAAAAAGACAAACACTACCTAAATTCCTGTCCCACAACTGTGGTATTTAAAAGCAGTTCTACGGGTGATTATACGTAGATTAAATAGAGAAGTTAGTTATAGCCTCTCTAACCGCAACAAAGGGAGGAAGGAGGAAGGCACCATTTAGTACGGAGTTGAGGAAACGCGGAATCTATGCAGAAAGAGCATGGAAACAGTAAGATCAGAAAGAAGATTATGAAACAAGATCAAAGCCGAAGAAGAAAGTAATTGGTTCTGAGAAACAGGACAGCAGTGAACCGAGAAAAAGTTGGTCCTTAACAAAACGAAAACATTTTATTTCAACAAAAAATAAGGCCCACCTAACTGGAGTTAAGAAATAGGAGAATCTACGCAAAAGGTGTGTTCCCACACTTGATTCCCTTCAAGAAGAAACAGTAATTTAAGAAGGAAGTTAATGAAACAAGACAAAATTGGAAGAAGAAAGTAATAGGTGCTGAAAAATAAAACAGCAGTTAACAGAAAAAAAGTGTCCAAAGCAAAGCATAAATATACATCCTGTTTTACCAAAAATGAATCCTACTCTAGTCTAAGCTCGGGACCTCACTGAGATGATTATAGAAACATGTGACAATGGTAAAAAATTCTACATGAAGCTCTTGTATTCATTGAGCTCACACTTCATTCTCTCCACCTTCTCCCCTCAAATTAAAAATTAAAAACAATTCCTCAACGCCACTATAACAGTGAAGAGGTCAATAAACGTACAAAAGAGATGGCAATAGCAATGCCCCCAGATCCTCTAACACGCTCACCGCGTTCCCGCGGTCGTTAACGGTTGGCTTGGTTAGGTTGTAAGTAGCAGAATTGGATAATCGACTTTACTGCTCGAATACATTTTTATCCTTCATAAAAAATATGTAAAATACAATTGCACTGTTATATTTCACCTCATATGATAACAATGATTTCTTAAAAAGATTGCGAAACAGATGAAAAATCATTCATTTATATCGGTATATGAATGAGCAATTTACCGACTGGTACACATATGACCGTACGCGGGTACATGTTAATTAGATATCGTAATCCTGATACCATATACTATCCGCTCAGTTCTCCATCCATATGTTAAGAAGATTGGTGTCAGAGTTGAAGTTAGGGCGAAATGAAGTGGGGGAGTAGGTTTGGGTTACATTTAGGAAAAAGATGAAATATTTAAATTGAGACTTGGTTCAAGATTATGACTGAGCTTTATTTTAAATTTTAAAGTTTAACACAAAGGCTGAGAGTCTAAATTGTTACAATTATAGCTATAAAATAGGTGAAGATTAGAGTGAAATTAAGGTCAACACGTGACTCTGAAGTGGTACATATGTGTACCACTAGGTAAATTGCTCATTTACGTACCGGAATATGCAAATAACATTTCAACTATTTTGCTACATTTTCCGAAATAGATTTTAGAGTCAAAGGTAACACATTATGAGTCAAGTGTATTCTTTACACTTTTCGAAAAGGTTCAAAATGTATTACAGCGGTTTTTCAAAACAACTTCTTCTAGCCTAACCAAACTGACCGTAAGCAACCGCACAATCGGAGTCAACGCGTTAAGGAAAGTTTCATTGTTACAATTTCAGTGCAGGTTAAAGTTAAATAAATGAAGTTAAAATAAAAGCAAGGATTCGGTTATGGTTAGGGTCAAGGTTAGGGCTGAGTTTAGAGTCAAATATAAATTTTGAAGGAAACTTTACCTTACTTATTATTGCACTTGTTTTGGGGTTAGTGGTAGTTCAAGGGCAGGTATTTAGTTGCTAACGTTTAATAAGATGTATGTTATAACTAAAGTTAGTGCCATGGTCATAATAACAGTTAAAATTAAGATTTAGGTTTAAAGTTAGGCTCAAGAACTGTACTCAGGTTTTACTTGTTAGAGCTATTTTATTTTTGTGTGTTTAAATGCTCAGTTTATATTTCCCCTGTTATCCTGAACACTTTTCCTCAAAAACAGATATACCATATTCGATTTCTTACACCACGGAACACAAATTCATGTGTAAAATAGCTGATGAGCATTCTAAAAATTTCAAAAAGCCAAATACAATCCCAAAAAATCTAACTTCTAGTGCGTATCCACATCTCTGACACATTCATCTTGCAACAATGGGAGAACATTTATTTTATAAACTGCTGCACAATTGCCGAATTTCTGCCTACGATGTCAAATGCTCGTTTAAATGATTTAGCAAAAAACCTTGAGGTAAATTTGACGTAGTGCAGACCTCTATAATCCTGGTATACTGGTAGATCAGCAGCTCACTCACCCTAGCTACTTGCTCACCTTATTTCATCAGTCATCAGGTCAAAAGCTCCCGATGTTCAAGCCCAGAACCTTTGGCACATTAATTACGCTTGGATGACAGCCATGGTAGGTTGTAAGTAGCAAAAATGACTTTACAGTTCAAACACATTGCTACACTTTGTAGGAAGAGTGAAAAATATGATTGCAAATGCTAATATTTCAACACGTACGATAAAATCAATTTTAAAAAAGGTAGTGAAATAAGTGAAATGTTAGACGTTTACACCGAAATGCAAATGAGCAATTTACCTGGTGGTACACAAATTTTCCAATACGTAGTTAACGTGTTGATGTTCAGAAGGCATTCTGACACCACATGCCTGACTCCCGATGTTCAAGCCCAGCTCTTGTAATGTTCAGAAGACATTCCGACACCATACACCGGACCGGCGATCGCGCGGTTGCCCGATTGCCTGCACTTCCCGCTCCGCTCAGTCTAATGACGCGGGAATGACGTGCGAACTGCGGACGAAGAAACTCGTTGTCCGGAAGAGGGGAGTGAGGGGCGGGATGGAGGAGTGTTCGATTGAATATAGTAAATCCTCGGATTATGTGACACCGTATTTTGCGAACATCAAATGATGGAGAAAAAAATGTATCTGAGCTATTGCTCGACGTTTTTAAATTAGACACCTGGGATTAATTTTTGTCCGAATAAGTTGCGGTTCCCAAGATACAATATAGGACTTGAAGATTGACAATTAAGAGACATAAAAATTCTGTTTTTTCGCAATTTTATCTTTTTTTTAAGACAAAAGGAATTAAACGAACAAATCACTATTCTTTGGTTTCTTTTTATTATTAATTCTTTTAGCTGCGTAAAGAAGTTTTTTAACAACACGTGTTCCATTGAGGTACGTACAAACTGACTTAAAATAATCAAAGGGAGCGCAGACTGACTAAGAATAATCAGTGGACGAAACTAAATAAAACTAATCAAAGCGATCTCAAACTTACTAAAATAGCCATAAATGATCAAAGCAAGTACAGACTATCTGAAAATAATCAAAGCGAGTAGAAAATAATTGTAAATAATTAAAGCTAGCACAGACTATCTAAAAATAACCACAGGGATTGGAGATTATCTAAAAAAAAATAATCAAAGCGAGCACATACTTATTAAACTCTCGCGGTTCCATTAGTGGCTGTCTTCCAGCAGGAATTGTAAAACTAGCACTAAAATCAAATCCATCTCATTTAAATTTAATTAAAAATAAATAAGTAACTTTTCAGAGTCGCCTCTTAAGCTTCAGTTCGGCGAAAAGGCTGAATAAGATTCCGTGAAGCATTCAAAAGCTCTTAAAATCCAGTTTTATTTAGTCCAACATTAAGCAATTTGATTTAATCCTACTCTTATAAATGGGATTATTTATCACTGTTGACTATTATGCTCTAATTTACTGAACTTCACACGTCGGTTGTCTGGCGATTCATTATTCGGTGCTGCTATAGCGCGAGGTCTACCACACTATATAGCATGAGATCTACCTCTGGCTAGTACTACAGCGTGAGGTCTACCACACTATATAGCATGAGATCTACCTCTGGCTAGTACTATAGTGCGAGGTTAGGTTAGATTACTAATCGATATTACTCATATCCATACATTTGATTTAGCGACAAACTCTTAACTTGTACATCTCAAACTGCACCTGGATAGGCGATTTGTGGTGGTAGACCTCACGCTACAGTAGCACCCATTATTCTACGTTTCTTGTTGTTATTCTAAAATAAAAACACTTCTATTACGTACAGTTCGTTGAAGAAGCTGTGCACATATTTTGGGGCGAGAATATTAATTTCCTCATGAATTCAAAATTTGATGCAATGTCTGAGCTGGATTAAATGCTCAGTTTTGTCTGCAATTTTGACGCACGTACGCACGGTACGCACACAGGCAACTGACAACACAGCATTGTGTGGCCGTGTGTTGCGGCCACACAATGCGCTACAATGAACTGGAGAAGGCCTATGGTCATCAATCTAGTCTCGGTAATGTGGGCACAATGAAGTTTCTCACGGTGCACACCTACCGTATCTTGTGCATAGGACGCAGCATCGAAACCCAAATTTCCAGGAAAAGATCAGCGCTCTTGCCGGTGAACCCAATGACGATATGACGCACGATTTGCAAGGTCAGACAATTAAAATACGCTCCACCTAAAACGATAATTATACGACACCAAATTTCTACCACTGCCTCGCTGTGTGCTGTGACTCGCTCTCTGTAAGTGATATCAATTTTTGACTAAGATTTTATTCGAGTTCATAGAGTGGGGAATTTTGAGCTTGTGGAGAGCTTATCTGGACTAGACTTGAGCTTACACCACTGGGGTAAAATTTAGGTGCATTGATACGCAGGTTTACGGATACGCTTGTTATGAAGCGTTTAAAATTGGGACTGCAATGCGCGTTGTAGTTAATTGCAAGTTCGGTTTTAATACATTGTGTATTGATACGCAATGGATGAGTGAAAATTGTAAAATTTTCGATTGTAAATTCATGTAAAAATTCACATGAGTGATAAGTATTGCTTTTCTTTCAGTTTCGTAACGATTTTATAAATTTCGGCACACTCACTCGAATCTCTGAACCACGCGTAAATGAATAAAGCAAATATACCTATAAATCGTGGTAAATACTATTCATAGAGCTGTGAACCACGTCCCAATATTGCTCTCATACCTATCAACATTGAGTAAATATATGACTAGCACATAATCTATAATGTAATAGGAGTAAATGTATGTATACTTCTAAAGCTCACCGTAGAGTGTTGTGCTAATGCCTCTTCCATGAGACAGTTAATATGTGAACAATAACTTATAAAGCTACACGTTGATGCTACTAACTCCTACGACACTAACTCAAGATGACGCAATACATGTATGTATCCCTATGAAAGGTCAAAAATAAATGGAAGTAATTTTTAAGCCACCTAAAATATAATGTCAAGTCAAAACATCATAACTTCTCGCCCTTCTCCTCCCCCCCTCCCATCACAATCGTCACATGATTTAAGCTACGAACAAAAAGAAAGGTGCTGCGCAACTTGAAGTGCTAGAAATGCATCATTTGAAAAATATATAGAAAATATCCCTTCCGTCTTACGTCTCTGGCTGTTCCGTCTCATCTCACTCCCGTCTAGCCTCACAGAGTGACACATCACACGAGTCACTGCAAGTGTAAACACTGAAGTTTCAGCTCGCCAGATCTACACTGACATGTTTTTCGAAGATATTTACGACTCGGTGACGTGGCAGCGAAATTGGCTGCTGCTGTCGCCGCGTCTCCACACTACCGAGGTCTCTTCATAAGGCCTCATATTTCTCCGGTGTTGACAGGAATGTAAGGAATCGCGGACAGGGAATCATCCAGTCAATTAAACGCGTCCTGCGATACTCAGTCGCCAGCCAGGCGATACAGATCGACAGATGCGGCGGTGTGATGTTTCCATTGAGTGTGTGTGTGCTCAGGGGTCTCAATGCCAGGGTTATCGAGGTTATATTTAACTACGCTGGGATATTTAAAATGCATTTCATAGAGATGTTTACGAATGATTCTCATAACGTATATTTCTGATGTTTTAATATAGCAGAGCTTCTCAACCTTTCTACTGTCGTGTACCCTCTCAGCTCATGGTGTCTCTTCATGTGCCCCCAGCACAGTTAAAGGTTTAAGAAACCATGAAAATACATTTAGTGACAAATAATTATGTACACTTATACAGTTGTATGTAAATATAAATTGTACTTTTTAACACGAAGAATGTTAAATGTACCCCTAGGGGTACATGTACCCCCGGTTGAAAAGCCCTGTTATACAGTTTGTTTAGGGTTTTATCACGGTATGCTTCTATGCGATATTTAAGTACGCTACGATATTTAAAATTCGTTTCGTAGGAATTTTTATGGCGTATTTTCATAACGTGCATTTCTCATATTTAGTCTTATTTAGGACTTCTTCTTCACAGGGGCACAGAGCAAGTTGGTGGTAGAAATTTGTGGTTTTGTAATTATTGTTTTAGATAGAAGGTATTTTAATAAGCTCACCTTGCAAGTATTAATGTATGTTTGATTTTATGCTTCTCTGTTTCACAATTCCTTCCAAATCTGATCAAATGATACCAAAATGAACTTAACCATGTTTTATCGAAAGTAACTCTACGAAGAACTGCAAATACCACTCACACATACAGAAAAACTGGTATATAAGCAGTAAATGCTCAGTATTAGTCCCACAAAAGAAGTAGCACCAATATCATCAACACTCATACAGTCATACATGCACAACTAGCAGGACACACAGATCAGGGAAGCCAAAAATAATACCGTCTAAAACATCGAGAAAAGCAATACCTAAGTCTATAAACAGCACTTCTAGTTCTCATCTCGGTGGTATATAGATACTTAATTCTATAAGCAGCACTTCTAATGCAGTACTTCTATTGCGGCAGCACTAGAAGTGCTGTTTTTAGAATTATGTATATACCACCGAGATGAGCAATACCCAAGTCCATAAACAACACTTCTAATTCAGCCACAATACCGACCGCGTCCACAATAACAATGCCGTTAACGAAACACAAATAGGAACTCCAGCATCGATGATCACACATGCCGCTGTTCAATGATGATCTTTTCATTGGATTTTGATCAGGTTTCGATTTTGTGGCGGAGAATCTTCCGAGTGAGTTCACTCGACCAGGGATCGCGCAGTCAATGAAGAAACTCTTCCGCCTCGCTGACTCCGACACCAAGCACCCGCAAGCTGGCGTGTAAACACTTCGAGTCATACTCCATCATCAGCGCTAGCTTCGAGTGCGAGGATGTGTGTGTGTGTGTGTGTGTGTCCTTCGACTTATTTTTGTAATTTTTGGTGGTGCGAAATTTTAGTTATTTTGTCTTAAAAATTGATTGTTTTTTGAAGAGTGGTTTTCAGGGGATGAGTTTGAGATCACTTGTGGGTTCATGAAATGAAAAATTTTAAACGAAGCGTTGCTGTATGAATAGAATAAAATGTGGCAACAGAAACGAGCTAAGTGTCCTATTTTTAGGTTGTCTTCAAGTCCACTCCGTCGAACATTGATCACGCACATGCACAAAATAAAGCATTTTCAACCATTAATTTTCACGGACAAGCTCCATGCAGAACATTCGTGTTAAAGTATCATTATACAGTATGTCCCACAAAAACCCGAACCGAGTATTTATTTTTCCGCATCAGTAGTACCATCATAAGAATACCATAAGCATCTAAGTTCATTTTGAAGGATAATTTTGCTATACATTAACTGCTTATGGTATTCTTATGATGGTATTACTGATACCGGAAAATAAATACTCGGTTCGGGTTTTTGTGGGACATACTGCATGTATACGCGGCCGTTACGCAAAGTGTGGTCCTATGATTTTTACTGTTTTTTCATTTTATTAGTAATATTATAGCAGAGTTCCTTTTTTTGTTCAACGAGGATGCACCATTTTAAAGGCAGTAATGTAAATCGAAAAAGCAAGACTGACGCACCTACTTCTCGAAAAAAAATCATTCTCACGCTTTTACTTTGAGCGCAGGAGCAGTAATGAATGATCTCATAACAGCCTCCGCAATCATGTCTTAATTTTTACATGTAAAATTCATGTAAAGTTACAAAAGTACGTCGGTTACACAATCATCACGGACATGTAAAGGCGCGCTATGGTTATGGATTAAATACGCCATAGCGATTAAATATCATCAGGCACTGAACATCTGTTTTGGCTCAATCCATATTTCAATCAGTAGCCGAAGTCTCGAAGTCGAATTCAAAGTTTTAAATCAGGGATAAAATGAATACTGAATTTTGTGTTGAAAACTTTAGTCAAAACATGAAGCTACCCACACTCCACAAAACAAGCTACGCTGGTTCCGAGTTATGCAACACACAACACTGCATTTCACGTGTGTTCCAACATAAAGTCGTCATTAATGCACGAAGGTATGTGCGTTTTCTGTATGCATATAGATACGGCAAAAATTGAGTTTTTAAGTGAATTATTTCTGTTCCTGGATGTTTAATTCTTTAATTTAATTCAGCATTTCACTGATGTTACCTCAGACAAATGCTTCAAGTCAGGACAACCGCACATTAGAGTCGCACATTTTTCTAACTTTCTAACTTTCTAACACATTCCAACAAAACCTACAATTCGAAGGTCTGTGAATCACTGATCACTGTTAATCACTGCCGCGTGATTAACTGATCAGAGCAGCGCAGATTCCCCCGATTTTTACAGCTGCTTCTTCTTCTCTACAGGCAGCAGACACTCGAATTAAGCACATGCGACTCCGACCATCGACAGATTGAGTTATATTTTGTTTTCTGTGAAGCGGATGGATAGAAATCAATGAACACAGAAGAGAATTATAATTTAGACAACATCTAGTAAGTTTTTGCAAGGGTATGCTACCCCTAGACAATTACAACACATCGGTTAAAGGACTCAGGTGTAAAACGTGGGAGACACTGCACTCTGAGAGCGTATTAGGGTGTATAAACGCCATCTCATCTCCCTCCATACCTTATCTTCACATCATACCGTTACACCACACCATCACACTATATCATCAAAAAACACCATCACACCACCCTATCATATCCCCACACCATCACACCCCGCACCATTACACCGCACCATCACCACACCATCTCACCACATCATTACACTATTACATGCACCTCGCCATCACACCACTTCATCACCACACCACTATAATATGACCACACGCAGTCCATCAAATTGACAGCAATTGCGGCGCACCGAAGCGTGCCCCGCGTGCCACAATAGCGTCACGACTGCGGTGCCGATAACGACGCGGCAGCTGAAAGCGATACCCACGCAGCGATGAGTCGAGTCGAAAACCAAAGCGATTTTGAAGTGCAAACGTGAACGATGTTCGGACTCTTCACACTCGTATATAATGGTGGCGGCGGGTGGGGATATAGATAAAGATGTCGTCAGTTTCGATGCGGCCGAACGGAGTCGAAATTGGTTCGTATTTATAAGTTGTGAAGTATTTATGACTTGTGAAATTGACGTATTTATTCGTAGTGAAATTGACGTGTTGTAAAATTTACGTATATATGAGTTGTGAAATTTACGTGTTTATTCGTTGTGAAATTGACGCATTTATTCGTTTTGAAACTTAATTTATTGAGGCAGGAGGTATGTGTTTATGTGTAACTAAAATTTCAGGGCATGAATGCCTGTATACGTTCTTACGCTGCCCAAAAAACACATTTTAATTGGAAACATGAATATTCATTATTTTATTGTGCTGTGCATATATTAATGCACATTATGCTGTACTCTTTATTTTGGATTGAATACATCTTATAGTACTCGTACTTATATATTATCACACATAGTACATGAGGTTAATACGAAGACTGAAAAGAATTACACAAATGAAGTAAAATGATAAGAAGTTATAGATACCCACTAATTGCGATCATTTCAATGATGCTTCCAAAGATTTCACTTGATTATTCATAAAGTATTGCGAGCTAAAATGATTGTCTTTGAAGAGTCTTTGGATAATCAATTGAGTGGAAATTACTGTCATATCTTTATGGTGCGATTATTCGTGCAATACATAAAATGTTTGAAAAAAGTGATTTCCAGCTCAAGGAAATGTGTTTTTTTTGCTGAGCGGAAAAACATCCATACTGTACTCAAGAAATTTCCTACACAAAACCACTTTCAGTAACAAAGGAGAGAATTAAAAATACCGTATAAAACATTTACTCAAACTAAAAAATTACAAGTAAAACAAAACTGAACATGTTGAGCATTCGCTCATCTTCAGCAAAATAAATGCACCTGAAAAAACATGAAATGAATTAGAAAGATGCTAAATTTAAAAAACTAACTTTAAAAACTACCTGTTAACTATTGACAACGGAAACGAACTAAGTTGGTTGTTTAAAATTAATCGGGAGTTTTTCTTAAAATGAATAGACTCTAAAATCCTTTAATCAGAGGAAAATTGAGTGCAAACGTGACTTTCAGTTGTGCAACTTGCCTTCGAACGTTACTGATAAAATATGATGTATACCTAGATCAAATCCTGCCTGCTTCATCTTTACAAAGGCTCATCTCAAGGTATTTAAAGCTGATAATAACACGACATAAAATATTGAAAATTACTTAAATTAAAGTATGAATTTTGGCCTCAGAGTCAGTCACATTCGCAGAAATGAAATCCAGTAAATTACGAAATCGTTTTACATTTGAGTGAAACGCTAAAGGTACTCTGTGACTTCATGAATTTGAGCATATGTCATATTGTTGTAACGTGTCATGTCCTTACGGTTCGCATATTCCTGTTTGGCATTTGTTTGAACTGGTCCGGTATTGCTGATGTTCTCTCTGTTTTGTTGTAGGTTAGGCGAGGGGACAGTTTCTGATTAAGTATATATGTTGCATTTTTCTCTCTAGCGCTGTTAACTTCTCTCTAGTACTGTTACCTTCTCTCTATAGTACTGTTACCTTCTCTCTATAGTACTGTTACCTTCTCTCTATAGTACTGTTACCTTCTCACTAGTACTGTTACCTTCTCTCTAGTACTGTTACCTTCTCTCTAGTAGTTACCTTCTCTCTAGTACTGTTACCTTCTCTCTATAGTACTGTTACCATCTCTCTAGTACTGTTACCTTCTCTCTAGTACTGTTACCTTCTCTCTGGTACTGTCACCTTCTCGCTAGTACTGTCACTTTCTCTCTGGTACTGTCACTTTCTCTCTGGTACTGTCACTTTCTCTCTAGTACTGTCACTTTCTCTCTAGTACTGTTACCTTCACTCTAGTACTGTTACCTTCTCTCTATAGTACTGTTACCTTCTCTCTAGTACTGTTACCTTCTCTCTTGTACTGTTACCTTCTCTCTTGTACTGTTACCTTCTCTCTTGTACTGTTACCTTCTCTCTATAGTACTGTTCCCTTCTCTCTATAGTAATGTTACCTTCTCTCTATAGTACTGTTACCATCTCTCTAGTACTGTTACCTTCTCACTAGTACTGTTACCTTCTCACTAGTACTGTTACCTTCTCTCTAGTACTGTTACCTTCTCTCTAGTACTGTTACCTTCTCTCTAGTACTGTTACCTTCTCTCTAGTACTATTACCTTCTCTCTAGTAGTATTACCCTCTCACTAGTACTGTTACCTTCTCACTAGTACTGTTACCTTCTCTCTAGAACCGTTACCTTCTCTCTAGTACTGTTACCTTCTCTCTAGTACTGTTACCTTCTCTCTAGTACTGTTACCTTCTCTCTAGTACTGTTACCTTCTCTCTAGTACTGTTACCTTCTCTCTAGTACTGTTACCTTCTCTCTAGTACTGTTACGTTCTCTCTAGTACTGTTACCTTCTCTCTGGTACTATCACTTTCTCTCTAGTACTGTCACCTTCTCGCTAGTACTGTCACTTTCTCTCTGGTACTGTCACTTTCTCTCTAGTACTGTTACCTTCTCACTAGTACAGTTACCTTCTCTCTAGTACTGTTACCTTCTCTCTAGTACTGTTACCTTCTCTCTAGTACTGTTACCTTCTCTCTAGTACTGTTACCTTCTCTCTAGTACTGTTACCTTCTCTCTAGTACTGTTACCTTCTCTCTAGTACTGTTACCTTTTCTCTAGTACTGTTACCTTCTCTCTAGTACTGTTACCTTCTCTCTAGTACTGTTACTTTCTCTCTAGTACTATTACTTTCTCTCTAGTACTGTTACTTTCTCTCTAGTACTGTTACCTTCTCTCTAGTACTGTTACCTTCTCTCTAGTACTGTCACTTTCTCTCTAGTACTGTCACTTTCTCTCTAGTACTGTTACTTTCTCTCTGGTACTGTCACTTTCTCTCTGGTACTGTCACTTTCTCTCTAGTACTGTCACTTTCTCTCTAGTACTGTTACCTTCTCACTAGTACTGTTACCTGCTCACTAGTACTGTTTCCAACTGAATAAGAATAGAAAAGAAAAAAAAGAAAAACAGTTTATTTCCAATAGAGATGGTACAAAAGTACCATCATTGGTTTTTAAAATATCTTAAGTTAACACACTTAAATGATACACACACACACGAGTATTGTAATACCCATGTCACTAGTCGAAAAATGATTGAGGGCAATGTACTCCTAATCTTGCTTAAACTACATTTGATGATACATGTAATGAGAATTATAAGAGATAACACAACTTTACATATACGCACTGTGCCACCATTCTCCCACCCGTAGTCAGCTCCTAATGTAATGCTCAATGAACTATAGTTATTGATTGATATTCTTCTGACCCTGAAGACTGATAGGGGAAGGCAGATGTAAGATGAAATCTTGGTACGTACTTAATATATATATAACAACGTAATATAGTTGCTGTGTACGATATATACTCATATATATAAAAGTGTATGCATAGTAAGGGCTGTATAGCAATGTATACTTATTACTTATTGAATCGACCCATTGGAGATGTATGCTTATTATACATGACAGTGTTAAAGTTGCTGTGTAGCAAATCGACTTATTAAATATAAAAGTGTAATAGGTGCTGTGTAGTAATATGCAATCCTATTGTATAGAAACATAGAAATCTAACTCCGAATTCAGAAGTCGAGATCATGACGACCGAGTAGATGATCACTAAACAAGACGGTATACATTACCGAAACACAACAGAACATGAGCGATCTTAATTTCACGTTACTTTTCGTTAAGTTAAGCGCATGTTTCATTCCACTTTGTTTCCATCAACATTTGCTTGGAATGAAGGCAAATCCTTGGAATGAAGGCAAATCCTTGGAATGAAGGCAAATCCTTGGAATGAAGGCAAATCCTTGGAATGAAGGCAAATCCTTGGAATGAAGGCAAATCCTTGGAATGAAGGCAAATCCTTGAAATGAAGGCAAATCCTTGGAATGAAGGCAAATCCTTGGAATGAAGGCAAATCCTTGGAATGAAGGCAAATCCTCGGAATGAAGGCAAATCCTTGGAATGAAGGCAAATCCTTAGAATGAAGGCAAATAATTGGAATGAAGGCAAATACTTGGAATGAAGGCAAATCCTTGGATTGAAGGCAAAAAATAAAGTACAGTATAGAGTAAAATCTGTTCACAACATTTGAGTAGAATGCTATAAACGCACTCTGTGTGCTTTTGCTGCTCTTTATATACGATTAGTGAAATTGAAAAACAGGGTGCGGCAGTCAATCCTGCATTTTCGTCTTCCACAGCCTTTTCGAAAATGCAAGATTGACTGCCGCACCCTGTGTATATCCGTACATTTACATCACACAGACGCTCCCCCCTACGCGGATCAGCGGAAATTCCTATTTGGTGTTCACAAATTCCGGGCAAGTGCAGCGAATCCCGAATTCCGTGTCCGCAACAGGCGGATGAAACAGGCGAGATTCAAGACAGGCAGATGATACAGGCGAGATTCAAGACAGGC
>JACJUY010005790.1:20019-30776 GCA_014220935.1 Platorchestia sp. MABIK
GGTGTAGACTGTGTGGTGTAGACTGTGTGGTGTAGACTGTGTGGTGTAGACTGTGTGGTGTAGACTGTGTATTGTAAACTGTAGCGCCCAGCTTCTGTAGTTTTTTACATATTCTATAATACCGAATGAAAGCTGCTTCGACCTTATGTGTTTACTGAAACACAGAATTCATAGTCATAGTGAGGTCAAAATTCATACGTTAATGTGGCAGCCTTTCTATGTATATTCGATTTTATTATTTTCTGAGCACATGAACTCTAAAAGCGCGGTAGTTTTGTGCTTTGGTGTTTTTTTTGGCACTGTACTCCATAAATGTAATTCTTCTGCAAGGTTTGTTGCACGAACAGTTTTTAGCATTTATTCATTCTAAGGACGAAAAAAGGTATATATTTGCGATGCATGGCGTTCATAGTAAATTAAGTCAAAATACGCACCATATAGGGAAAAAATACTTGTGTTGATATCTATTTCAGCTCCCATTCTGAATTGACGTCGAGCTTCGTTGATTTTTAATGACATAGGAACAGGTTTGTCTGAAAGTGCAAGAAGCCACCACGCAGTAGCTAAGAATACGCTGTAACCACATAGCATGTGTGCATATTTACTTATTCCAACAAATTCCAAGAATTAATAGGGAAAATCCACGCATAAAATTCGTACAAGAATAAGGCTGTCCAGTGTTGTACCTGGTCGACAGACTTCCATCGGTGTTTTCCTGAACAAGATTAATTAATTCAAACGATAATGTGAAAGATGTCAAATCTGACTTGGCACCATTTTTCCATTTAGCAAAAATCCAGGGTTCGTAATTACTACAATACTTCTCTTGCAGTTTGAATGCGTGGGATTTTTTATTATTGGACCCAAAAAAGAATAAAAATCATGATAACAGATTTGTAGCTTATACCAATTTCAAGGAGTTATTTTACAGTCGAAAATCCCTCAGATACTTGATGTACTTAACGTTATATGATATCCAGAATAACGGTCAAAGTGTTGAATGTTTCCTTGGAATTAAGCATTTACGTCTATCAGCTGTAATCATTCCATGACCTTTGGAAGACTTCCTCTGACACATTGATCTAATTAAGAGCATTCAATAATTATGAACATTTAATCATTAATCGGCAATCAATGAGCATTTGATCATTCTATAACCTTCAGGTCCACCCAATACGCAAAAATTTTCTGATGGGTTACAACTGAAGGCCCACTAGCCTGCACACTGGACTTCACGGCAATGAAATTTTCTTCATTTTCTTGCTCTAAAATTGACCAAGTGTACTGACGAGCACCGCTTAATTCTTCCGCTATTGTGCTCAATTTTCTCAAGTATGCCATCACGCATATAACCGATATAAAATCAGAGGCTTCCATGTAATCTGATAAAGTCAGATTAGACTATATAGATGATAGTTTAAGCCTCCCTAACCGCAACAAAGGAATTCGGGATGCCTTTGTTTTTTCTCTTTTTGAGTTTCCAAAAAGAGAAAGGAGGAAGACACCATTTAGTATGGATTTGAGGGAACTCGGAAGCTATGCACAAGGTGCACAAAAACATTAAGTTGAGAAAGAAGTTTATGAAGCAAGACAAAAGTTGAAGAAGAAAGTAGTAGGTGCTGAAAAACAGGACAGCAGTGAACCGAAAAAGATGGTTCTTAACAAAACAAAAAACAATTCTGATCTAACAAAAGGAAGGCCTACCTAATCTTTAGCTCAGAACCCGACAATTTAAGTTCCCTCTGGGAGCGCTAATCTATAAAATAAGATCAAAGCGGCCGTTCATTGGGGGTGTAATGTTATGGTATATGGTTTTTAAAAGCCGCAGATGTATAGGTGTGGGCCCTCATCAATTGAGGTGTCGAGCAAAGACAGAAACTCGACAGTGAGTCCAGTTTTTTTCAAAATTTATGTTACATACATTGCAGGCTGCCGGTGTTCAGGTATTTTATTCGATTCTTGAGTAAGGACATATTTTGAGTATTAATTAAGAAGCTTCTTCCTTTTGACATGCGGTGTCCGGAGGTTATTTTTGCATGACGTGCTCAAATTTTTTGGGTTGATGTGTTAAGCAGTCAATGTCAATCGAGGTTTGAATATCCCTAGCCTGAAATCCAAAACTTGAGTTTGCTTCAATTTGAAAGTTGTTCATTGGATTTGTGCAACCTATGGAGATTAATAATTATTACTGTCTAGCTACGAATCAAATTACTTCGTCTATGCTTGAATAAATTATATAGAACACATTACACTGCAGCTCATTCTGACTAATTAGCAATTTTTTCGCCACGTTACACCAAGGCGACATTGAAATAGACTTTGTGATCATCTAAATTAGCGATCACTTCGACGATAGCAACACGACGGTTGTCTGCCTTCCACATCTGTACCCTCACGTACGTGCCATAGTACGACGTGCACACGCACGCACGTGGGGCATGCACCTAACACTATGACTGCGGCAGGTAAAACTGAAGTTAAATTTTCAGCTCAAATTTAAAGTCGGATCGCAGTAAGCAAGATTGAAAATAGCAAACATTATCTGGATGGTGCCTAAATTTAGTTTTGATTTAGGTAGTGTTTGTGAAAATTGAGTTTGTGACTACTGGCCGGTTAGCAGCGTAACGAAAACTCCCCAGTGACCACCGGTGGCTCACGTCGCAGTCAAAGTGTTAAAGCCTGCACGTAGCTGAGCACGTGAGGTGTACTCGTACATGCACGGGCAGGCACCGACAACTAATTAGTATTTCGTTATTTTACCCAGTGTTATGATCGAAGCTGTCCATGAGTACTTCCTCTCATTCAAATTGTTCTTGTTTGCTTTAAAGTCATTTTCATCGTCCATGCCAGTTTTTTTTAGCACTTTATGTTTGTCGCATTTCTCAATCTCTCCGTTGATTATTTACTTAACATGGTACATGCATTACATTCGCTTCTCCTTATTTTTCACATTAAACTTGATTTTGCTCACGAAAACTAATTTTCATCCCATATTTTGCAGATACGTGGAACGTGATTCCCTACAATTAATCGCATACATAAATTTCGCCTATACATGCATACGGATCAATTTAGTCGTATATTCTCATTGAATTCCCACGCATAACTGCGTTATAGATTAACTTGGCAGCGTAAATTTCAATACCGATGTGATGCGGTACCTTCAGCTTAGCTTTCGCGAAGTCAATAGGATGCTCTATCAACACGCCGATCACCCTCACGCTTCCTGAGGGGTGCACGCAATGCAATTCTTACGGACAATAAAACTCGCGGGGATAACGCACGACATATTTACGAAAGCTTGCGGAAACACTATTCCTACGAGACATGCTTTTGTTCTCCACCAAAAGCCATTGCGCTCGACAGAGCTAATCTTGGGAGCTATGGTATTCGTACGAGAGGGTGCGCCACCCTCTCGTGTTCGGGGGAGGCTTTAGCTGAAGATGTTCCCGTGTTTAAAAAGAGATGACACCTAGTAAATGGGAATCAATACATGTTTAATTTGAGTCACGTGACCAGCGGGCGTTGGCTGTGTGTTTCTGAGGAGCAGATGACCTACCTCGCTTAAAAATTAACTTGGTTGGGATAGGAAGAGTCAAGGATGGAGGGTCGAACGGAGCCGGGAAGGGAGAGAACAGAGGGGTAGAAACCGCACTCTGCTTGTTCTGAGGCGCGTGAGACCGTGTTTGTTGTACGAAGATCACGATCGAGTAAAGGAGATCAGCATTCCATGTGTTCCGACGCTATTTCATTGCACTCCTGCACTGAGATGAGACAAAAACGTGGGAGAAAAAAGAAAGACCAATCAACTTACATGTCAATTTGAAAGTGGGTTGAATCGAAAATACTTAGCCCATCTTTAATTAATTCAAGAAATATTTCAGGTAAAGCACATTCAGTTATGACGAGATCATTTCGTTTACCGTTCGCAATGAACAGTTGATTGCTTCTAATTTAAAGCGTTTGTTGAACGAAACGGTTCAAAATTAAAACTTTGTCCGCGATGGGTTAAACTGAAATTCAATATTTAACTCAAATTTACAGTCAATTGTAGTAAGCAATTTTCCAAAAAAAAACAAACACTGCCTTCATTTAGTTTTAATGAAGTATTTATGAAAATTGAGTCTGTGACTATACTGGTCGGTCAACAGCATTATGAAGATCCCCTCCGTGGCCACCGGTGGCGCATGATGCTTTAGAAGAGATAAGACATTATGATTGTATGGAAGTGCACTGCACTCTCACCATTGCATGCATACACTAAGGAGCGTTGAAAGAGAAGACTATAATGGGAAGCACATTTTGCAGAGTTGAACGAGATTTTCACTTCGTCTCAGGTTATACCCTAAGTTAATTAATATTTGTTTTTCTTTAACAGGTAGCTGCATGTACATGGTGAACCGTTGGACTACAGAGCCGCTCTGATCATGCCACACACAGGTGAGTTTACGCGTCCATTAAATTAAATAGAGGATAAATACTTAAATTATGTAAAGGATGAATACTCAAATAATGTAGAGGACTTAAATTGTGTAGAGGATAAATACTCGAATTATTTAGAGGATAAATCCTTAAATTATGTAGAGGACAAATACTTGAATTATTTAGAGGACAAATACCTGAACTGTGTAGAGGACAAATACCTGAACTGTGTAGAGGATAAATACTTGAACTGTGTAGAGGACAAATACTTGAATTATGTAGATAAATACTTATTCTTAGAGGACAAAAACTTGATGGGTGGTGCACGTTGCGGTGTGGAGTGCTGCCTTAAAACACAAATAAAATTTCACTTTACTAAGAAGCTGGACATTTGTTGTACGCTGAATTTTTGAAGCCATCGTTCGACTGCATGAAAGTGAATAAAAAATTATGATAAAAATGTTACCACATGATTCATCATGATTGATATATTTTGATTCATTGATTTTACCTTCGACTAGTTTTCTGTATTTGCTTTCGGCGTTGATAATGACCCAGGTCGAGACGTTTCAAATATTTTCATTCATTGCCTTTCTTTAATAAGATTATAATCTCATTAAAGACGTCTTTCCTTGTACTTTTATTTATAATTCAGATTCAGATTAGATTGAATTAGATGTTAGTTTAAGCCTTCCTAACCGCTAAAAAAGCGTTCCAAAGAGAGGAAGGAGGAAAGCACCACTTAGTATGGAGATAAGGAAACGAGGAACCTATGCAGAAGGAGCATAGAAACAGTGAGTTGAGAAAGAAATTTATGAATCAAGATAAAAGATGAAAAATAAAGTAGTAGGGGCGGAAAAACAGGACAGCAGCGAACCGAAAAAAGGTGGTCCTTAACATACCAAAAAACATTTTATATCAAGAAAAGATTTTAGATTATAGGTTAGTTTAAGCCTCCCTAACCGCTACAAAAAAGAGCGTATCGAAGAGAAGAAGGTGGAAGGCACCATTTAGTATCGATTTTAGGGAATGCGGAATATTTGCATAAGGGGCATAGAAATAGTGAGTTAGGAAAGAAGTTGGCTTAACTCGGGAGTTAGCCCCGTTGGTGAAATATTCGATAACTAAACCTCCCACTAGATGGCGCCACTAGTCTTAAGCTTAACTCGACGCGAGAAAACCGGATTCACTGCGGTAATAAAAATTAAAAATTAAAAATAATTGTCTTACTTGTTGGGTTGGGTTGGGTTGGGTTGGGTTGGGTTGGGTTGGTTGGTTGGTTGGTTGGGTTGGGTTGGGTGAGTGATACAGAGCCGTGGATGGTGTATCCGTTTTTCTTGCGTCGAGTTAAGCTTAAAACACGTGGCGCCACCTAGCGGCAGGTTTAGTTATTATAACCAACGGGGCTAACTCCCGAGAAACCCCAAGAAGTTCATGAAACAAGATAAAAGTTGAAGAAGAAAGTGGTAGGTGCTGAAAAACAGGACAGCAGTGAACCGAGAAAGGTGGTCCTTAACATAGCGAAATTTATTTTACTTCAAAAAAGAGAAGGCCAACCTAACTCTCAGCTCGGGCCCTCACACTTTCCCCCTGGGAGCGCTAATTCCCATAGATACAATAGTTGTAGCCTCCTGAGCGGTAATTAAGATTCATCACTGCTATTGTTTGTAGTTTGTCTTTCAGGAATATTTGTGCAAAAAGACTGAACATTGAAGGACATCGTTATGAATTCGTAATGAATTCATAAAAGCAGTAATTTGAACTTCAAACCTTGCCCTCAGTTCTCTGTGATGGATGAAACTGAAATTCAGTGTTCAACTGAAATTTAAGGTCAATTGAAGTATGCAATATTGGAAATAGCAGACATTAACCCGATCGTCCTTTCATTTAGCTTTCATAAAGTCTTTATAAAATTGAGTTAGAGACTGCAGGTCGAATATCCTCGTAATGAAAATCCCCTCAGTGACCACCGGTGGGTCCCTACACAGGAAACGTGTTAAAGAAATTATTCCACTGAATAACTAGCTAAACTTGTCTTTACTCTGTCTTGGTAGCTTAGTTATCTTGCTAGGACGGCAATGGTCAGGACCATATGTTGAAAGCCTGTACAATTTTGCAATTTCTTTCTTTGCACCCATGACATTCAATAGATCCAAATTTTAAAAGTCAACGGCTTTGAAATTTACACTTTTTTCTGATAGGACAAATATTTCTGCGAGAGTCCGAGGTTGTTCAACCTTTTTTAAATTTTAAAATCATTGCATAACTCACTTCACCCAATAAAGTACGGAACCCGCGCTACGTGGGTTAGTCTCGCAAACTTTATAGCCACAAAACAGAAATGTTACTCCTCGAGTAGGTGCCCTACAAGATTAATTTATTTAAAAAATTTCACAAAGTTTTAGGGTTTTAACTTTGCTAAGAAGCTTTGTTTGCCTTCTTAACACTCTGACTGCGACGTGCGCCACCGGTGGTCACGCGAGAAATGATTTTCCTAATGCTGTTGACCGACCGGTAGTCAGAAACTCAATTTTCATAAATGCTTAATCAGCACAAAATGAAGACACGATAGAGTTCATGTTTGCTATTTTCAACATTGCTTACTACAATTGACTTTAAATTTGAGTTGAATGTTAAAGTTCAGTTTTACCTGCCGCAGTCAGAGTGCTAATTAGGTTGTGTGGTGCAGGACCTACAGCAAGGAAGTTAAATCATACAAAGACCTCTCCATGCAGCGGTCCCTGCTGGGTATAAAATACAGAAAATAAAACAGCACTTCAAAAATATAACAAAAGATTAAGAAGAGCCCATAGAGAACATAAGCTAAAAATTTATTTTAAAAGATTTAAAACAATTGAAAATTTTCAAAATAATGCACCGTTTCCATTTAGGATTTTCGTCTTACCTGCGTAAGGATTCGTTGCAGGCAGGGATCCTGAGGGATTCTTTTCATGAAGAGATTTAACATTAAACGATTTGAATATTTACACTTGAGTTTTTCAAAATTAAAAGAAACGTAACACTGTTCGAACTCGTACGAAACTAATCACACAGAAGAGATGCGCGGTGAATCGACATGACTGTTCCGAATCAAGTCTGGATTGTGACTAGCTATTTTTTTCCGTATAAACGACACATCTTGCTGCTTCTGCTGCATGTTATCTCCATGCTCGTCATAGGTCGTCCTTCTTCTGAGCTCCATGCTTCTGAAAGGTTGTGAAGTCGAATTTTATAAACGATATACACAAAACGGGACTTAAGTATCTGACACCTTTTGTTTGGGTGTTATGTGTTTAGGGAGAATTTCAAATGAGATTTAATGAAAATTCATAAAAATGTTCGCAGGGTGTTCCAAAAAATGTACTCAATATTTGACGGACGATTACTTACGTATTGATTATTTTTGTTTCGGGAGTAACTATATTTTCTTTTAGCATATTTAATTTTGTTTAATTTGATGTTATTTTCTTTGATCTAATTCCTTAGACTTGTATGCGTATCAATAAACGCCCACATCCAAACAAAATACAGGAGTACTGTGCAGTGAAAGAGTGAATATATTCTTTGAGTTACCCAGCATTTAAAACAACTTAGATATACGAGAACACTTGGAAACAAAATTAATCTAACTGCACGTATTGTTTTTCATCTTCGTAGAAAACAACCGGTAAACATACCATTTAAGCAAAGTACTACGAGCTTCCTACCACCATGTGACGTCGTGATCTATAATTTGATTTGATAAATATCAAGCGATCGTCGTTATAGAGAAAATAACCTGTATATATGCTATTTAAGCAAAGTAGTGGAAGATTTCATCCCCCTTGTGTCGTGGTGATCAACGAGTTCATTCAATAAAAACATTTAAATTTCAATATGATAACGAGCAAGTCAGGCAGGAGTTGGTAGTAGAAGCTTCCATACGTCTTGTGTCGTGGTCATCAAAAAGTTCATTCAATAAGAATCTCTTAAATCGCAACACGATCACGAGCAGGTCAGGCAGGAGTGAACCAGCTGGGCGGCGTGTTCGTGAACGGGCGGCCGCTGCCGGACTACGTACGCCGGCGGATCGTGGAGCTGGCGCTGCTGGGCGTGCGGCCGTGCGATATATCGCGCCAGCTGCTCGTGTCGCACGGCTGCGTTTCCAAGATACTCACGCGCTTCTACGAGACCGGCTCCATCAGGCCGGGGTCCATCGGGGGCAGCAAACCCAAGGTGAGGGCACGGTAGAGGATACAAAGTAGGGTCAAACCAGTATTTATTAGTTGACCGTGTGGCAATGCTGACGTCACGGCAACGAACCAATAGCAGCGTTCATATAGTATCTGGCAACACTGCTAGCCCCAAATCTGGCACCACTATTGGCCTAACGACATGTCACAATGATGACGTCATCCAGTTTGTTTGAAATGAAGGCACCGGTAAAAGCTTGACGCAGGTAACAATAGGTGAAATTTTGCGACTAACACAATTAAGCTAATTCCTCTACGATTTACGGTTTTTGAGTAATCAGTGTACTAAAATTGGGTAGCATTTTTTTGGAGAGGTCCTCTATAGTATAGAGCGCCTACCTATAACAGGGATACGATCTGTAGAGATATTTTAGGGCGCCGCTGCGTAGAACAGCAGTCCGTATCACAGATACAAGCTGTGGAGATAAAATAATTTTGGGGCTCCCCGTTGTAGAACGCCTTCCTATTTCAGGGATACGAGTTGAGGAAATGAAGGTATGTGGAACAGCTGTCCGTATCACAGATACGAGCTGTGGAGACAAAATAATTTTGGGGCTCCCCGGTGTAGAACGGCAGTCCTTATCACAGGCTCGACCTGTGGAGATGAAGGGAAGTCCCAACACAAGCAGGACCCTCACAATACTCGTACTAGAGATGCTAACTGCGGTGTGTGGGTGTGTTGGGCAGCAGCAAGTGGCCACCCCGACGGTCGTGAAGAAGATCCTGCGCCTCAAGTGCGAGAATCCCGGCATGTTTGCGTGGGAGATCAGGGAGCAGCTGGCGGCCCAGCGCATCTGCGACGCTGCTGCTCTGCCCTCCGTCTCCTCCATCAACCGGATACTCAGGTGAGTAGTAAACCGGATACTCGCTTAAGCGTTAGATGGGTAGTAAACAGGAAACTCAGAGGAGAAGAGGCCAAATATTCAGATGGAATGAGTACTCGGAAAGGCAGCACGCCGGATACTTTGCTGGCCGGTGATTGTACTGCTTGATTGCTTTCAGGATATTCTAGGTTGATGCCAATACAGAAGTAGTCGATAAATTTATCGCTGGTGTACTAGATACTGCGCACGCGCAGTTACTAGTCATTGGCCAAAATTGCTCTATTTTCGGCTTGACGGAAATACTACGATTTTGCCAAACTTTCTTGCATAACGCAGGTATTTTAAAAGAACATGTCCTGAGTAAAGACTAGGATGTTTAAATTTCACTTGCATTATTAAGACGACTGAGAAACGCCATCACATCAACTGTTTTCAGAATTAGAAAAGTTTTCTCCTAACTTCAGGATGAGAATAAAAATCTTTTTACTGAACATAAGAGAAATGTATTTTATCCTTCAAATCCCGTAACCTTAATACAAACACTCGTTTTAATAGTCAGCTGAAAACTAGAGAAACCAGAAACAGCTGACACTAGAACTGGGGCTTGTGTAAAAGAATCGAGGTTTGAAGATGAAGTATTTTTCTCACATGCTCAGCCAAATGTTTTTTCTTATTTTGTTCACATAATTCGAGTGATCTGGAATAAATAAACTTCTACTCACTTTCGAACAAAAAACTGAAAATAATTCTACTCGTGACCATACACATGAGCATATAACCCATGTTTCAAGATGTTGACACGAACGGTATGTGTATTAATTCACGAATGGTATGTGTATCAATACGATCGTATAACATATGCATCAAGATGTTCATAATGCACAAATATGATAAGTGTATTAATTCGCCAGCGTATCGTACAACACAGGCATCAAGATGTTGATAACACGTTGACTGCGATGGGTTAAACTGAAGTTCAATATCCAACTCAAATTTAAAGTCAAAAGTGATTAGGATATTTATAAATACCAAACATTAATTAACTGTGTTCATTGAACACCATTAATTTAAAAAAGATGGTTATAATTTTTCAAACGCCCCATCGATGGGTCGTTTCGCAGCAAGAAAAACCTAAGCACAACTCACCAGTGGGTTGTATCGCAAGCAATGTTTATTATGCGCATAAAAATAGGCGTATTTAAATGTGCAGCTGGATCTTTTCCAGATGCGCCCCGCCACTAATGCAACACATAAGTTCGCCCACTTGTAACTTTCGAAA
>JACJUY010005790.1:37670-50029 GCA_014220935.1 Platorchestia sp. MABIK
TATCTCGGATACCAAAGTCCGTATCGTCAGCCACAGTGCCGACCCGCAATAAATGTAAAAATTAGGGCATTTTATAAAAAGGAATGCCCGGGTTTTGATTCGCATTCCAAAAAAGTTTGTTATCGGCGGAAAGTTTGCAATTTTTCCGTGCTGTAAATAATTTTGAGTGTATTTCTTGATAATTCTACGTCTTGCCAAATTATATCGTAGCCTCGTCAACAAAGCGAAGCGTTTGTATCGATCTAATTTTGCTCCCGTGACTAGCAGTGTTAAATTTCTTCTGCTCCATTATCCTCTCATGTTGAAAATCCTTTGGTGCACAACACAGTTCTCACACTGAACACAAAATATTCTAACTCAAGTTCATGCTGCACAGCAGCTCCTATCTGCTCTGCGTTCGCCTCTAATAATTAATCACTTCACACGAAAAGGTTAATTTTTTGCACACCAGGTATCTATAAAAATGTGTCCGCTGATTCCACTGATTTTTAATTCATTAGTATTATAACGTATCTATGATACAGCGACGCAACTGTTACAGTAAAAATTCACGGGTGTCCTGTAAGTTTGAAGGAATCAAAGTAAAAAAAAATTACCGGAACCAATCTGTCGTATCATAGAGACATAGTATTATTGATTTGTAAACTCAGTGGATATATTTCACGGTAGAGGGAACAAGGTAGGGTCATTTCTATGGGGGAAAATACACCTCTTGTTCCGCCAGCCAATAGAACGTCTTAATTTCAAACAAACTTTATGACGTTACCAAAACGCAGTGTCGTTATGCCAATAGTGGAGCCAGATTTGGGGTAGCAGTGCTAACAGATGCAATATGAGCGCTGCTATTGGTTCGTTGCCGTGACGTCAGCAAAACCACAACGTCAACGAAAAAAAGACTGGTTTGAACCTACTTTATTTCCTCTCCCGTGATATGTATTTCATGGACATGTAGTTTACAAATATTTGACGACAAGGATTTACGTGGAGAGCAAATGCAACAGTCGCACGAGCTGCTACAGCTGTCATGACACACTGCACTAACTGATTCAGTGCAAGTGCGTCAGTCAAAAGCTATTTTCCAACAACTGGGAGCGACTCTCATTTCGTGAGGTGCATTTTCTTCGGCGTGAATTGTTTTCGTGAGTCGGAAACGTCGTACATTATTTTACATGGATTTTTTTCCAAAGATTTTTTACTTACACAAAAAATAATTATACCCAAGTTGGCGTTGAAAATTATGAAATGAGCTGCTGGAAATTTTTACTTTAAAATCCCATTCATGTTCTGCTGATCAACGGAAGCTTTCCTGTTCCTCAAAAAGAGAGCAGCAAAAGCAGAAAAATATGATAATCTGGAGAAACTATCCAAAATTATTCATTTGTGGGTAAATGAATAGAAATTTATCAAATAAAACTGAAATCCATCAACCACAACATACTCAGAAGAAACTGAACAGCGAGTTTATCGAAGATTATAGCAGCTGAGAAGAAGAGACAAGATAGCTTTGTCATCAAAATAACAACATATTTGACAAAAAAAAATTAAAAATTTGATTTTTGTGCGTGAAAATAATTCTAGAAAAACAAATCTTTGCTGCCTGAAAACAGGTTTCAAAATCGGATATTCAACGTGATAGAACATGAAACATTTTAGGTGGAAGTTACTGAATGGAAATATAGACTTGAGCACCGTCAGTCAACGTAGAGTGTGCGGCTTGTGTGCTGATGTTAGAACTGCATTCCGTTAACTTGGGTAAATTGTGAGAGAGTCAGATCTGTAATAAAATATTCGCCTTTACGTCAATCTTTCATTTAAAACCAAGCCATCACGCACGAAAATAATGAAGCGAAGTTGAAGGTTCCTGACACCGAATCTTCTGGTAAACAGGAGATACGACTGCTCAACACTCGATACTCAATGCCTTCAATACTCATTTGAAATTTTGTTATGAAAAGGCCTAATCCGCAAGTTGAATTTCGGGTCTTTCCTTGGACGAATCAAGCTGAGCATAACTTTAAAAACCGCGTTTTCCAATTCAAAAGTCATTTCTAATGAGAAAGAGATTTTGAAAAATTTTTATTCAGGAAATTTTTGCAAAAAAAAAAAACGAAATGGAAATTTTGAAAAAAACGTAAGAGCCTTTTTGAAATTTTGTCTTGAAAAGAAATACCCAGCAATATTGTGATGTCCTGTCAATGAATAAACATTCCAGCGGTCATTTCAGAAAACGCTTTAGTTCTTAAAGTATCGTTGAAAATTGTGCTCAAACCAGCTGGCAATACTTATCACGAGAATTATGTTGTAAAAATTGGAGTTTCATCCTTCTACAACACAGCGTTTTGAATTAGGCTTGAAAAGGTGATCGTGAAAAATTCGATAAACCCCCCTCTCGTTTGGTCGCGAGCAGATTAGATTATTTGTTAGTTTAAGCCTTCCTACCCACCACGAAGGCGATCCAAAGAGAGGAAGGAGAAAGGCACCATTTAGTATGGAGTTAAGGAAACGCGGAATCTATGCAGAAGGGGCATAGAAACAGTAAGTTGAGAAAGAAGTTCATGAAGCAAGATAAAAGTTGAAGAAGAAAGTAGCATGTGCTGAAAAAAAGGACAGCGGTGAACCGAAAAAAGGTGGCCGTTAACATAACAAAAAACATTTTATTTCAACAAAAAGAAGACCTACCTAACTCTCAGCTCGGAACCTCACATTTTCCCCCTGGGAGTAGTCAAGAGCGGAGAGAGTTAGGCAACAACGTCTTTTAGGAACGCATCACCGGGAGGAGGTAAAATAAAACGTGTTTATGGTCGGCATTAGTTTATAAATACTCACGAGTACGGTACAGAAATGCTGCCAACACTAATTTTGTACACAAACAAAGCGTTTCTCGATCTCACGGCTACGTTCATTCGCCAGTCTCTTGACAGCATCACAATGACACGTGGACCGAATTTAAACCATTAATTTGGATTGTCGATTTGAGGGCTCAACTTTTAAGCAAGAAATCAAAAACAAGTGCGCATTACTCGACATGGTATGAAATCGTCGTTTTGCAAGTACCAAAATCACCTAACGCAATGTAACCCTGATTTAAAAGGATAAATAGAAATAAAATACGCGGCTTTTCCTAAGTTCAGTCCTCTGAGATTGCCTCCACAATATACAGGGTGTCCCCCCAAAAAAATTTACTTTCTATAACTGTCCAGTACTCGTGTATTTTGTTTCAGTGTACTTGTTTATCAACATAGATAGAGTCTTATGTATTAAATCAAAGGAAACATTAAATTAAAGAAAATTAAATGTCATTAAAGAAAACCCAGTTGCACCTGAACCACAACAAAAAACACACGAGTAATCATCAATCAAACGAAGAGTACATTTTTGGGACACCCTGCAGACGACAGCTCATAGAAATAAAATTGGAGATGTACCTCAACAGAACGCTTTTGTACACGAGAACATGGTTGCACGTCATGGCAGAGTGATATAAAAAAAATGTAAGCGAATAAATAAGCTTGACCAGGAGACTGAAAGAATGAGAAAGATGACTCAGAAAGAATGCATAAAATATCAAAGATAAGCTGCAAACTTCGGATATTTAAATATGATGAACAGCTCAAGACTCAAATATTTGGAACCGGCCCAGATCATGGCATTGAGATGAGGAATGATAATTTGAAAGCCATCGTATAATTTGCTTCCTTAGACTCGAATGTGCAACCCGTATGTAATTCCCAACTTACATGTAATTCCAAAATGAATGCAAAGCAGTTGAATTGGTAGAAAACCTCCAACTTCCGAAATCACTCTCCAAGCCTCGGACCAACTTAGTTTTCCTCCAGATAAATTTCAAGAAGAAATTTAGCGTCACCATAATAAGAAAATTTAAATGCTATAACTCGATAACTTGGTATGAAGTATGCTTTTAAAATGTCACAGCATAACGAGCGTGCTGCACGTCATGCTTTATTTCAACATGATGCTTAATTTATACTGTAAACCTGACAGCCACATTTCAGCCATCACAACTACCAACCAACGCTGGCGGAGCGCCTTCACTGGAAGATAACGGCTCATGATAAACTGTGCCAAACTTCACCGCAACAGTTCGTGAGAATTTTACTCTTGGAATAATAATAATGAAAACATTCCATGTTAAGTTATTATAGGAAGGAGTGTATCAAAGATACATTGGATCCACAGACATTACTATTTAATATCCCAGTTCGGGTTCACTGATGTAGACACCCATGTAGACACTGAACTATGGGAACGTGGTTGAAAAAGTAAACTGTCGTATTTAGAGGCAACAAGGACCGCACCAAGGCGATATTTATTAAACAGACACGGTGAGCAATGCACCAAGCCGGATTAGGCAAATTCCGCCGCTGAGAGTATTTCAGCGCATTGTAAAACATTAAAATTGCAAGACATACACGTAGTTTTTCAAAACAGAAGCAACTTCAGTACCTACGCTTCGTTGTAACTAGGAACCAGCTCAAGTTTTTGGTCGACACCAAACCGTGAAATCTCAAATTTCAGCTCAAGAATGTACTTTAAATAGCTAAAAAACGCAGTAAATAATGAACATAATTTCCCACACAACAGCAGCTCGGCGTATTTTGTTCCTAGCACTAAACAAGCCACACTTTAGTTTACAAAACAGAGACCTACGCATACGAATACATTTGCCAAGATCGCTTGAGAATCCATCTCATTAGTCATCAACGAAACGAAGTGTTTACAAAATCAAATGAACTAAAGTACAGCAAAAATTGTACGACATTTCTTCGCTTGAAGAAAACATTTCATTTTTTTTTTGCAGTTGCAGTCGTCACACAAGCCGCGTTGTGAAGAAGAGATAGAGAGGAAGGAGGGAGGGGGGGAGAGGGGAGGGAGGAGTGAAGGGAGAAGAGGGAGGGGGAAGTCCCCTAGAATCTCGTGTGGCGTCCCTGTCCGCCTCTCGTGTGCCTGGAAGAAACATCATTATATTAAGTTAGTTCAAGACTCCCTAGGCGATCTCAAGAGAGCAAAGAGGAAGGACCGCTTAGAATGAACAGTAAAAAAACGGGGAATCTACGCACGCACTTTATGAATGAATATAAATTCCACGTAATAGAGCTGTAAATGAGGAGAGGAAAAGAAGCTTGCAGAGGCTATCAAGAGGAGATCCAATTATTTATCTTACAAATCTACTTTGCACTAGAGTTAAGAAGGAATGTAAAAATATGAGTGACCAGTCACAAATATTGAAAGGGGAACAAAGTATCTCCAGATATGTAACGCACTTCTACAGGTTGTAATCAATTTGGCCTGGCTGTGAGGGGTGGGAGAAAAATGACAAAGGTACGACTGTGGTAGAATGAATTGTGGGATAAATGGTACGCTAAAAGGTGTGATTTGTGGTTGGAAAAATTATATGCTAAACGGAATGAGTGTGAAAAATGAGAGGAAAGGGAAAAGTTGTGACAGGCAGTGAGTAAGTGATGAGAGAGAAAATTGACTTAGTGGCCATGAACATGTACTCTTGAGTAGGTATAGAACTCACCCATACGAGCCTCTGAAGTTACTGGGCCCGCCTCTGCCCTGCTCGCCGTACCCGCCTCTGGAGCCGCCCCTGCCTCCCCCTCCGTAGCCTCCTCCGCCTCCATACCCTCCTCTGCTGCCACCATATCCACCCCCTCCACTGTATCCACCACCACCACCACCACCGCCGTACGAGTTGCTCTGGTAGCCGCCATCGTAGCCACCGCGGCCTCTGCTCAGCAGACACGTCAGTGAGTAGGTGGGTCGCATACTTACTTCAGTGTTACAATTATTTTAAACTCATATGCTATGAAGGTAGGCAGTCTTGAGTTAACTGCGATTATTTTAAATTCGTATTTCTTATGAAGTCTTGAATTAACTCTCATTATTTTAAGCTCATATATGTTATGAAGGTAGGCAGTTTAGAATTAACTGCGATTATTTTAAACTCGTATATGTTCTAAAGTTGGGCAGCCTTGAATTAACAGTAGTTAATTCAAACACACACACACAAGTTGGAAACGTAGACGTAGTGCTTAAGTCTAGAATCAAGTGAGATTAATTCAAACACAAACATGTTATAATAGTTATGTTAAACTCGTAATAAACATGGGCGGTTTTTACGATATTATCCACAATGGCCTAGTTTAAGTTAGGACTCCTTAAAAACTTCAAAGCAGCACTTTATGTTACATTGTACGCGAAATATAATTTCCCTCGCGATAAAATTTAAGAAGAGCAAGCACTGACCGTGAGGAATAAGAGGAAGACTGTGCCGAGTTGAATCTCATCGCACTCCCAACTGACGAGCTGTAAAAAAAATCTCAGTTTTCATATGTCACACCTTTCACGACACTAAGGTGACATTTTTATCATCTCACTGTGAAATTTATTATCATTATTTTTTGGGGTTTTCCCGCCGTTTTTCTCACTGTGAAATGCTTCACGCTTTTCAAACAAACATTGATGAAAGCTTAGAATTTAGGCTAAAAAGATCAACCTGGAAATCCTGGCAGACACAATGTTCCAACGACGACAAACAACTCAAGCGCAACACAACACAGGCCACACGATGCTACAACGACGTCAGATGAGCAGCTCAACACAGGCCACACAATACGACGCCAAACACCTCAAGATCAGCACAACACAGGCACGACTCACTCGACAAATCTATGCCCCGATGCAGCGAGGGAGGCACGACTGGGCAGGTTGGTCATGAAGCCAGTGACGGGTCTGTAGGGCGCTGCTGAGTGGTTGTCCCCCCGTCCGAACCCTCCCCCGCGCCCGCCCCCAAACCCGCGGGACCCAAAGCCCCCTCTGCCTCCCCTGCCCCCACCACGGGTGAGATCCACGGCCTGGTCCCCGGGCTTGAGTACCCTCGGAGGAGGCTTCACTCCCGGTAAGGGCTTGGCCTCGAACACGAAGTCTTCAGCGAAGGTGGGGTCCTTGAAGCGCACGCACACGACATGGTTGTTGCTCAGATCTGGCTGCCCGTCTACCGGGCTCTCCAGTGTTCTGCGACACACACACAAATATGCAGTTTGAGTCTTCCTTGTCAATGTGATACGCGTGCAAAAAAGGTACCAACAAATTAAAATATCCGATGAACTCAAGCTGAAATGTGTGCAGTTTAGGATAGATCTTCTTTATCAACACGAAACGTGTACAAAAAATTGCAAACAAATTAAAATACCCAAAAAACTCAAACTAAAGTGTTCAATTTTGCTATCCTGAACGGTTGCCAGATGCCGAGTGCTCTTTACGGTAAAGTTTGATTTGAGGAAACCCAAACCTAGAAAATTTTAGCCAGCAAAAACTAACCACCTGGCAGCCCTAGTTAAACGCCGCCATTTCCCCCTCACTGTCATAACGTCTTGTGTTATATATTTGCTTCTGAGGCCACCTCGCCTATAAAAAAAGTACTTAGACTCCATTACAGTCTACTGATGATTGAGTGATCGAGTTTCTTCTTCCGTAAAGCGTCCCACTGTTAGGTCGTTTAAGAAAGAAGTATGAAAAGATCCTAAAAATTTAGCTCGCTTATAAAAGGTTTAACCATACACAACATCCCCTTATGATTGCTGGCTTCACAGGGAGGCTACAGTAATTGCAGCAGCGAGTACCCGCAGTTTCCTCGTACAGCAGCAGTAGGAACGAGGAACATAAACGAGGACCTTGGCAGAAGAAGAGCTATAATTTAATTGAAATAACAAAACCAGAATCCAACTTATATGCACTGGAAGCGAGATTCCGATCATCACGGAGTCAATGAGCTGTCCTGCAAAGTTTACCGCCACGCAAGTTAGAAATTACACTAAACTCACGCTCCGTGGTCCACGACGTCCTTGCTGAGCATAATTTTGCCCGTGACCCTGTCGAAATCTGCGCCGGTGATCGGGACCTGAACAAGAAGAACACTTTTGAAAGGGTGTAGGTAGATGTACATTCACATGTACGTCGGACACTGAGGTTATGGCAACTTATTATGGCAGTACAAACATGTTAAGGCAACTCCTAGCGACATGAACAACTACTGGATTCCCTCACCTCGGTGTTCATTTCCATGCCCATCCTGTACATGTCCCTGAGCTGCTTGTACGCCCGGTGCTTGCTGGCCACGTAGAAGCGGTCGGAGCCGCGCACGTTGCGCCGACGCTCCTCCGCCGTCAGCTGGTCGTACACTGCCTCCAGGGCACGCTTCAACCTGCGTCAGTACGCCTTTCTCAAGTCGAGTTGTCATGAAACTCATTGCCAGTTTGACTAGTACTATGAAAATGAAGCAATGATACTGAATTTTATTGGAACTAGGATACGCTTCAACCTGCGTCAGGACGTATTTTGTTAAGGCGAGTTGTGAAAATGATCACCAGTCTAACTAGTCCCATGAAAATAAATTTTTATTATTGCTTGTGGTCGCCTTTCCCCAGGGTCGCCAGTCTAAATGGTCCCATGAAAACGAAGCAATGGTACTGAATTTTATTGGAACCAAGATACGCTTCAAACTGCGTCAGTACGCCTTTGTCTTATCAAGTTGTCACGAAACTCATCGCCGCTCAAACTAGCACCATGAGAACAAAGCAATCATACTGAATTTTTTTAGAACTACAATAAAAACAAACGAGGAATTGGGTAGAATAAGAGCTTTGAGTCAAATTACATAATAAAGCCAAAGTCAAACTTATATGCACCGGAAGCGAGTGATTACGACCATCATGCAGCAACAACAAACGACTGCGTGGCATAAACAATCTAATTTCAGCCCCACTAATGATGCGCTGAGAGAACTGAGCATTGCACTGAACACTTTAAAGTTTCTAACCTTTTTTCATCGACGAAAGGCAGCAGCGCAACGCCTTGCCACGCGTATTTCTTGCCATTGAGGTCAATCTTGAAGTCCTCGGGATAAAAATCGATGATGGAGGACTCGGGTCTGTACATGAGCTCCCCCCAGGGGGCGGGCACGTGGGACCTGCTGGCGGCGGGGAACACGCCCATCAGCTGTTCCAGGGGGTTGAAGGGCGTCCCCATCTCGAAGTTCACCTGCCCACCGAGCAACAGAGCGGTCGGGTTGCATCCTCACATACATTTCTGGCAGGAGCATTTAAAGAAAATCTCGTAGCATAAAACTTGGCACGCTGACTGCGATACGACTCATTGGTGGGTCGTGCTTCAGTTTTTCTTGCTGTAAAACGACCCTTCATTGGGTCGTTTGAAAAGGTTTAAATTATCTTCTAAAATGAATTGTACTTAATGGACCCACTTAATGTTTGGTGTTTATTAAATTTCCAACAACTTCTAAATTTAAATTTGAAATGAATACTGAACTTCAGCTTAACCCATCGCAGTCAACGTGTTAAAACGCAACAAAGAATAATAATGGAGCATCATAACTAAATTTTCACAAACTCATTTAAAAGCGAGTCTCTAAAGCTCAAGCATTGCAGTACAAACATGAGTTAAGGACACTCATGGTGACAACTACTGGATCCCGTTCAAGCACGTGATTCCTGCCTTATTTCAAAGCATAATCGAACACAACGAGTTTAAACCAAAAACGTGTTGCACGAGTTTCAATTTATTTATTTCATGTATTTTTCAATCAAGTAAACATTTTTTTATCGACCACAAGTCAGATACTCAAGGGATGCGGAGACACAGACCTTGACACTACCACACTTCCTGAAGTCGGAGGCAAACGGAGCGTAGTGGTAGGGGAAGTACCAGCCCCAGGAGGCGCAGCCTTGGTAGTAGTACCTGCAGTGCCAGTAGTGAGGGTCAGAGGAGGAACATACAAGTTTCGGGTCTATATACACACGAAATATTCCTCATGATGACATCGTCAATAGATGTCCAGCTATGAAATTAACAGTTCATCAAATAACTAAAGTGTCAAAGATTACTGTTCAAAGGTACAGTTTGTCGACGCAAGAGAAAGAATCCTTGTCCAAGTCTGTCCCAATGAGTGAAACGACAAAAGCGTTATGAGCACAAGTGTGAGGAAGGCTATCACAGTTCTAAGGTACAGCCTGTGGACGGACGAGAACAAATCCTTGACCAAATTCGTCCCAATGAGTGAGACAACATACGCAAGTGGAGCTTTAGTATGCAAGTTCTAAGGTACAGCCTGAGGAAAGAAGAGAAAGAATCCGTGACTAAGTACGTCCCAATGAATGAGACAACATAAGTAAGTGGAGCTTTAGTAGGCAAGTTCTAAGGTACAGCCTGAGAAAAGAAGAAAAAGAATCCGTGACTAAGTCCGTCCCAATGAGTGAAACAAAAGCAAGTAGAGCTTTAGGAGCACGAAGGCAATCAAAGTTCTAAGATACAGCCTGTGGACAGAAGAACCCGCGACCAAGTCCGTCCAAACCAGTAAAATTACGAAAGCAATTGGAGGCTCACCTGAGCACCCAGCACAGTCCGATTGCGTACTCATTGGCGACGAGCTCCCTGAACGCCAGATCATCCTGTGACACCTCAAACTTGCTCTCGTAGTAACGGTCCTTGAAGCCCTCTTCGTAGAGGCGCACTTCATCGTTGGGCTCCTCGTCCGAGTCGCCGTCCATGTCATCAGCAGGCCGCTTCTGCCCTCGGCCTCCACCCCCTCCGCCGCCTCTCCACCCGCCGCGTCCGTATGCGCCAGAACTGAACACCAATCATAGAATTGAGTAATGAATTTGAACTACGAGCTTGAATAAATGAAAACAAACCCAACCACAGAATTGAATGATGAATTTGAACTACGAGCTTGAATAAAGTGCACAAAATCATTTGATAGCTGCAGGATGAGCCAAGAATTTGATATCGGATCACATGTGACGGTGAAGTAAAGTGAAGAATACAAAGGAAATCGAGGCTATTAGCTAACAATTGCAACAATTGAAAGCTTACGTTTTCTGCAACGGTTTACTGACATCTGCATTGATTATATACTAGGGTTCTACTATTCCCACTTAAATTAATAAAGTTGAGTCTTCATGTTCTTTCATTAACTTTGCAGATGGACTCCGTTCAGATAGTAATTCTCTCGACCATTATCACAATACAAGCAAAAGGCAATCAAATATGCTGTGACGTTAAAAGTTTTCCTGATACTCCAATTGAATCCTAAATAATTTTTATTTACACCTAAACAAAAATTTCATTTTAACTATTATTTATAGTAATTTATCTTTAATGGTGTCAGAAATAATGATATCAAATACAATGATAGGTTTTGCTCCGGGGATGACCGAAAGTTCCGTCCCAAAATCAAAACACTGCCACAAACGACACAAAAACAGCGAGATACTCCACAGTGTACAGGACTCTGACCCCTGCTGGCGAAGCCTCTCCATGTTCTGGTATCTCTGCTCCATGATCATGCCCTTGGCGCCATGGGCAGCGGCTGTCTGGCCGGCAGGCATGACCCCGAGGGAGCCCCGTCCTGTGCTATCTCTGAACTCTGCAGCTGCTTGCTTCTCCATCTTCTCCTGCATCTTGCGCTGCTTGTTGCGCCTCTTGAATTGGAGCTCGCGCTGCTGCCGGTCCCTGAATATCTGGTCCTCGACTTCACCCAAGTTGGTCATGATGATCTGCACGCGTTGCATGTTCACACGCCCGCTGTCCGTCAGCCAGCCCTGAGCAATTTTGTTTATTTACTGATTTGGATCTGATCAAGTGAAAGCTGATTATGAACAAATGACTAAGGCACGAGAGGCTGGTATTCAATGGTCAGTTAGTACCAAGCACATACTAACTGCTCAACTCTCCACACACACATACACACACACGCACGGAGGCAGGCCTGAATCACAATTCTGTTACCAGTGTGGCAGCTGAGAGAAATCTTTTACATGTACACTTCTTCAAATTATGTTCTGTCACCAACTTTCCATCCATCTGCTACAAAGCATTCAGAGAAGTGTGGGCAGAAATTGCAGCCACAAAGTGAGTAAAAACTTCAGAACATAAAAATGAGAATAACATTCTATAGGTGGAATAAAACTTTTTCAACTAATGAATCAAAGAAGAAAATTGCATTGATAATTATAATATCTTAGTACTTCACGCCAACATCACGAGTCGATTGAAGCGATGACAAATAAATGAAGTTAGTGCTAAAGAATAGACACTAAATTATGCATTTGGATCAATGCACGGCCTTAGAAGTAAACTGCAACGCTCTACTAACAACACATAAAGACTATCTCCTTTCTGCATGGCACCAAATAGAGTAAAAATTAAAGGTCAATATTGATTTTAGGCCTTTCACGGAAATTAATAATTCCGTTCCAAAGAATCACTTGAGGAACACATTTAAAAACGTTTTACACGAGTGACATTCTGCTCGCTGATGC
>JACJUY010005791.1:0-34830 GCA_014220935.1 Platorchestia sp. MABIK
TAAAAACCAATGTATTGACAGTTTATGTTTGTACTCTATTGGAAATAAATGTTTTTTCTTTTCTTTTCTTTTTTCTTTCGACCTCCACTCACGCTGCGACTCCCTGATAACCGTCGGTCCTCCAAATCGTCCTTGGGTGCTGTACTACCTGACTGTAATATTCCTTTGTGTGCCATTTCTGTCGGCGATATTCAGAATAAGTCTGCATTTATTCCAGTTGTGTTTGCCTTACCCTGTCGGGTTCGTTTGCACCTCAGGCACTCGCTTCGGGCATAGAAATTCAAAGTCTGATGATATTCAAAGTCTGCCCGGAGCGCAAAGCAGCCTGAGGGAGAACGCTGCAATCCTATCATCAACACTATTTTAAAGTGAACAGTTATGTATAAGCTAATTTACTTAACTGTGGTGTTTGCTGCCGCGAGAGGGCGCTTTGAAGGTGTGCGCGCCGGCTATGTGAGACAGTCATCTCACCGGTTGTCTGAAGACGGCCGGGAGGGCGTGGTCAGTGACTCAGTCATGGAGCTCAGTGTTGAACATGGTGTTGGAGCGGTGGTGCTTGAGTGAGGTTTATTGCATTGTGTTCCTTGAGCATTGACCTCGGTGTTAACTTGCGATTGGACTGCGACAAATTTGTTCTGTGTGACTGTATAGCAACTGGAGCCTCGCGCAGAGAGTGCTCTGTGAGGTGGACCAAGGCGTGAGCACAAGAGAAGCTCACTGACGGCATGCCCGCGATTACGAGGAGCTACGACGCTTGACCGCGCACTTCAGCTGGGTTGAGTGTGCTGTTAAGGTACGCCGGTGTGTAGGTAGCTGGGCTACGGTACTGCACACGATATTATTTTGCTTTTGCGTCCACAAGCTATCTAGGCTGTTAGCTCTGGTCTGTGGTAGCCATCTTTGATGCTGGCTGGACTAGTAGGATCGCAGTGGCTGGGAAAGCTGGGGCGGCTGAAGCGGTTGGCTCTGACGATCCGCCTAAGCTAACCGGTGATGGATCGGTCGATACAATTGAGTGGCTGGAGAACCTGGAGAAGTTCTGCCAGCTGGAGCGCTTGGCGGCGACCGACATCATCGGCTTTATACTCGACGGTAATGCAGCTCGCGTGTATCGCCGCATAACTGTCTATGATGCTGCTCTGTGTAGCTTGTTTTCTGTTTGTTCTTTTCTTGGCTCATTTCAATCAACGCTTACGTTCGCTCGAATGTTGCTGCTGAATTGACATTTATGTGATCAAATTCCGTGCAGAGTAAGTGCCACAGGTATCCTGCCTTGGATACCAAATCGACAAGGATGGATTGCGCCCCACTGCAGAGAAGGTAGCAGCAAACCAGAATGCACCAGCTCCTACTAATGTGACTCAACTGAGAGCCTACCTTGGGTTGCTCAACTTCTACAGGAAATTTCTAAAATCATCTGTAACTATGCTGGAGCCCTTAAATGCCTTACTGAGGAATAAAGCCCCTTGGAAATGGGATGCAAGTCAGGAGATTGCATTCCAGAAATCTAAACAAGCCCTTCTAGACTCCCAGACCTTGATCCATTTTGACCCTAACCTACCCATAGTGGTAGTGGCTGACAGTAGTGCGTATGGTGTGGGAGCGGTGCTGTGCCACCTTATTGAGGGAATTGAACGCCCCGTCTATTTTGCCTCCCGAACCCTAACAGCAACTGAGCGTAACTACTCCCAGACTGAGAAGGAAGCTCTGGCTATAGTTTTTGCACTCAGAAAATTCCATTGCTACCTGTGGGGACAGGACCTCACAGTGATCACCGACCACTAACCTTTACTAGGACTATTTGATCCGGGTAGAAGCATTACCCCGATGGCATCCGGGCGCATTCAGAGGTGGGCTCTTCTGCTGCAATCCTACAAGTTCACCTTGCGTCACCGGTATGGCGTGCTGTTGTACACGGCTGATGCTCTCAGTCGTCTACCTTTGACAACTCCCGAGGAAGCCACGCCCATTCCAGCGGAATGGACGTCCCTGGTGAACTTCCTCGAGTCAGCTCCGGTCACCAGCACCCACATTCGCGACGGCACCCTAAGGGACCCAGTACTTTCGAAGGGATTCAAATACTGCCAGGTAGGCTGGCCTTCGACGGTAATCGGGGACCCCGATCTCGCTCCGTACACTAGGAGAGACGAATTGTAAACACAAAATGGCTGTGTGCTCTGGGGAGCAAGAATAATTGTGCCCCAAGCCCTCAGACAAGCTATTGTGGATGAACTTCACTCTGGCCATACAGGATCATCCAGGATGAAGGAACTATCTCGCAGTTATGTATGGTGGCCGCTTCTGGACAAAGATCTAGAAAAAACGACTAAGTTATGCAGCGAGTGCCTGAGCACTCGAGCTGCACCGACGAGAGCTGAACTCCATCCGTGGGAATGTCTGGCGAAGCCTTGGCATCACACACACATCGACTACGCGGGCCCAATGGATGGAAAATACTATCTAGTGATCGTGGACGCACACTCTAAGTGGGTTGAAATTTTTCCCACACCTACTACAACTTCTAGCGAAACGATCTCTTGCCTGAAACACACTTTTGCGACGTTTGGATTTCCGGTAACAATTGTCTCGGACAACTCAACGTGTTTCACATCGGCTGAATTCAACGAATTCGTGTGTTATGCGGTATATTACAAGCGCACCATACCATCCCTCAACTAATGGACAAGCAGAGCGCAAAGTACAAACGTTCAAGAAGAATATATGTCACGTTTTGCCCACGCGAAATTTTAACTTTCCTGTGGCAACATCGCTGTGGAACTTCCGAACTGGTACGCAAAACTGATGCGGCATGTTTTTTGGCCGAGGCGATCGAACAGAAACGTTCTCCCTGGATAATCTTGAGTTTTAGTGTCTCAGTGTAACCGTGACAGAATTTTGTGTTAGAATACCTTTGACTCTTTGTGTTCTCTATTAGCCGTATTTGTTTGTGTCTTTACTGAGTGTTGGTAGTGATGAACAGACGGTTCTTAGAGCATTCAAGGATGCTGCTGGGAATCGGCGAGTCACCTATATTGAGTCGAGTTAGTGTTATTAAATTTCTGATACCTCCTCCAGCAAGTACGCTGCATTGTGGTGCTAGAAACTCGGTATTGATTTGAGCTATGTTAGTTGAGGTAGTCAGCAGCTTGGAATTGAAGGTGCCTGTAAGAGTTTGTAGCCTGTAATTAAAAATGACTGTTGCCAACATGGCGCCTAGGAGTAAGCATGACTCTGCTCAATTGGTTCCATGTAAAATGTGAATAGCAAGTTAGCACTAGTGACTTTGTACTTATTGACTTGTGTGTGGCTCAGTTGGGATTAGTTCACCTTTATTTTGTTGTGACCATTGCATGCCCATTGCCCAGGCTGATCAAAGCATTTATGTACTTGTTGTCCGGGGACAGTTCACCTTGTGATTTAAATTGGGCAATTCAAGCAGTTTATTGACACAAGTGGTACAGAAGCAGAATGTTTCTCAAGTCTAGCTCAATGGTCAAATTTGGGTATAGCTACCTGCAAGCCCAGATGAGTCCAGCAACTCCAGGGGGCATTCCCCCGACGTTATTCCAAGACATGTTAAAACTGTAAAATGACTCATTTAACATGGATTGGCATTGGGCTGATCAATGAGATAGTTATTTTGACATTGGATGATTGGGTCTAATTTGCTGTATTCGTGCATATTGATATTTTAAGCTATGACTGTCCTACGGCTGAATAAGCTATCGTACTTGCCAGTGAAATTGGTTGAGGTGCTAGTTTCCGTTCCTGTTGTAGCATTGCCTCTGCACCAGAGATCTAATCCCCTCCAAACCCACTTTTTTCAGGTAGAATAAATAAAACAAGATAGTCTCACTGTCTATATTGTAGATTGAAAATAAAAGACTTACACGGAAACGTGAAGTACCGCCCCCATTTCTTGTTAGTAATTTCAATAAGGTGTTGTCAGGTTATCTCCTTGAAAGTTGCAAGCCTGTGCCCACTGCAGCACTTAATTTCCGTGAACCGCTGGGCTCTGACCCAGCTCCTGTAATGAGCCCAGTAGATGGGAGGATAATGTCCCCATTTTGACCACCTACATGTATTCAATATTTCCGGGTCTGTTTGGCCCTTGTGATGCATCGTGTCTTAGAAGACTGTGTTCATTCCCATTAAGTAATTTATTTACTTGTACTGATGTGTACAAGTGTGCCCAAAAGTTCAGCTATTGACCACCTTTGTAAATGTATGTGCTATAATTTTGTCCAGGTGGTGCTGTTGAATTACTAGACCTTTGCGACTGGTCATGTTGAGTCAGAGACATCTCGAGTTGTCAAAGCATTGTTTATACAGGAATAGCCGTGTAACTTCAATTCAGCGTCTACCTAGTTGGTCATCTGTGTCATGAGTACTACCTGACCTTAGTATTTTGCAAGTGTCTCATTAGGTTGACGGCTTATATCTGAGTGTGCCATTAGGATGCACCTCTGAAAATTGTGCGACGACTCGCTTATAATTTGTGTGTTGGCTGAGCCGCTGAAGTATTACCCGTTTTCGCTGAGATATGTTTGCTTGCGCCGGTGATCATTATAGATCATTGTCATTAGAAGATCTAACTTAGCTCTGGCAATTGTTAGGCGCTCCTTGTACCTTGTTCAATTATGTCTCACATATTCTCGAACCTAAAACTGTCCTTATTGTGCAGTTTACGACGCTGCGAAGGGAATAAAGAAACTGAAGAATTTGCCTGTTCTTTGGTACCTGTTCGCGTCCGTAATTCCGCCCCGAAAAGTGAAGATCGCTAATCCACTGTTGAGTCGGAACAATATACGAAAGTCAACGGAACCCTTACGCCTAGCACGAGACAGGTTTCTGTTCAATTATTAGTTAACACCCCACACGACAACAGGTGTTACGCCCGCCGAGCTGATGTTAGGCAGGAAAGTTCGCTCTCGTCTTGATCTACTTTGGCTGTCAGAAGCAATTGCGTCCAAAGTCGCTCAACGCCAGGACGCTCAGAAAAGATACCACCCAGGGTCTCGCGCGGTTGACATTCCACTGGAGGCACCTGTGATGGTCCGTCAATACAGGCCGGGTTCCCCAAAATGGACTCCTGCTACCACCGTTGAGAAAACGGTCCCGGTATCCTACAAGTGCCAACTGAAGGGGGGAGGGGTCGTTCGTCGACACCAGGACCAAGTTATTACCTGCTCGAACACCATCCCTGAACCCATGGAACAACCGACTGAGGAAACCGTGTTGATTCCACAACCTGTTCAAAATCCATACCCGTCACCTACGACTAATGAACCTGACCCAGAAACACCTGACTACTCGATTCCCACCCAGGAGGCAATGATGCACGAGCCTTCTAAGTGCAAGTATCTCACGCAGGTCTAACCGGGCTCGGAAGCCTGTGGTGAGATTGGACCTTTAGGATGGACTAGATACAATAAGGGGTATTGTTACAAGGGGGGTTTCTAATTAAGGAGGGAGGGGTGTAATATAGCGGGAAATGTAAGTTCTAGTTAGACAGACAAAAAGTTAGTGACGCTCGTGACCTCAACAATCGTAGTCAGTCTTCTACTGGTCTCAGGCCCAACAACAGTAAAGGTTGGCTGAGTGTGTTGTATATAAATTACCTAATGTGGCTAAGTATCTACTCTAATTATTTCTAACAACTACTCCTAACTCTACTACTACTTACTCTACTCTACTCTTTTCCATATATTCCAACCTATCTCTACTCTACTCTTGCTAGCCACATGTCTGGTAGTTGAGTATATTGAGTTGTAAGGTATCTAAGAGGTGAGTAAATTATTTACCTTAAGTAATATTGTTATGTGTCATTACTATTGCTATTGATGTGTTGTCTTTGCCCATTGATGCTGAATATATTGCTATGTCCTGTGGGATAGGTCATTATTACTACTACTTATAATATTATCGTTGATAGGCTATATCACAGTATTGTTTTATAAAAGGTATGATCTTATGGTTTATACTTTTTAAATCTCTGACCATTTTATTTTATCATAAATTACTATCTGACAAACATTCAATTATATTGGAAAATTAACAGCATTTGAAAGTGAACCGTATGTATTGTTAATGGTATTATTCCGTCAAATGTGAACAGAAAGTACCGGAAATCGACTAATTATGCGACTAAAATGACATGTTATTGTTTTTGTAGGGTTTAATTACATTCTAAAGCATAAGACATTAATGAAATTCTTCTTTCATCAATTGAATGGCGGATTGAGTCCATGTTGGCTCAGAGGGAGACGGTGTAACAACCGACCTCACTTTTCGACGGTCAGTCGAGCACTGGCTCGTGGCTTTGAGCTGCTCGAGGTTTCTGAACAAGTGCGACAACCAGAAATCGCCCAGCAACAGCAGCCAGCTGCTCGTAGAGCCAACCGAAATTGATTCTAGGAGCAATTGGTTGCCCCGTGTAATAGCGCCTTAAGGCTATCCTGGTCGCTGAGTCTGCGTTGCTTAGGCAGAAGGCCTAGAGGTGGTTCACCGAGCGTCAGCTTGGAGCTGGCGAGCCGGTGGACGTGTCCCTTGACTGCTTGGAGCGTCTAGGTGGGAGTTAAGGGTTGTCCTCGGGAAATTTGGCGTTTATGGTCAAATTTTACGAGGGTCTCTCCTTCTTTCTGTATACTTGGGCAGTTTAGCGTGAGGACGCGTATACAGTGCTGTTCGACGCTGTGGTGTCGAAGGTGTGCGAGCAAATGTCCGCACGGAGCGCTGTTGACGGGCGTGGCCAGAGGGGAAAGCCCGTGGCAAACCTCGCTGCTTCTGGGAAGCAGGGCAGTGGTGGCAGGGGTGCCTGCTACCGTTGCGGCGGTGCACACCGCGTGAAGGTGTGCCCGCAGGAGCAGGGCACTGCGGCGCCTGCTGGTAAGGGCCTGTTAAGCCTCTCGCCAGTAGGAGGTCCGCATGCTTTGAGTGCGAGAGGTCCGGGCATTTTGCCCGTGACTGTCCCGCGGCAGCTCTGTCTGGGACGGTAGCTGGGGCCAAGGCTGGTGAGTCGCTTTCTTGTGGAGGGCGTCAGTCGGGGCGACTCGTCCTCCACAATGGTGTCACTGCGTTCATAATGGCGGAGTTTGGAAATCTTGGTGTTGAAAGTCTCATGGGGAGTGATGTTATTGATCACATGGGAGGCTCTGACTCGTCAGGAGAGGCTCTGACTCGAAGTATGCGGTTGGCTGGGGGAGACCTCAACCAACCAGATGCTGTAGAGGGTCCAGCAATGGATCCTCCTGTGCCAAACTTGGAGCCGGCCTAGTGTGGAAGGCGGGGTCGGTGGATTCGAGAGGTGTGCGTGCATGCACCGATCGAAATTACCGATCCTGCCTTTGCTGCTAGGTTTGCGGATGGTCATTGGACAGTCAGTTGGTGGTGGTCCGAGAAGCCGCCTGGGGGTTGCAAACTCGGGTCACGGAGCACGGGTGTACTCGGGCGCCTCATGTGCGTGAGCGTTATGACGCGGAGATTCAAAGTTGGATATCGAAGGGATGGTTGAGACGGTGGGATGGCCCTATCCAGAGCATCGTTCCGTTGTTATCCGCTGAGCATCCAACGAAAGACAAAGTCCGTCAGGGCATGGATCACCGTGAGTTGAACGGGTTCGTCGAGTGTCATACTGGTGATGACATGGTCGCTGTGTGGGGCGATAAAATTCGGAAATGGCGGCAGCTGCGGGGCGACCTTAAGTCTGCGTACCTTCAGATTCACGTTTCCGAGGATCTGTCACGATACGTTTTCGGGGTCGGCTGGCGCCGCCCGTCACGTTACGATTGAGGAATTTAAACCTCGACAGTCAGAATAGTAAGGAATTAAAGATGGAAAATACACTAGAAGAGGGTGGACAGAAAAGGTGGAAAAGAGGAATAGTAGGAATTAGCATTATGCACCACGAGTTTACTTTAGTTTAATCAGCATGAGACAATGATACACAAATTTGAAAGATTTAAACATATTTTTATTTTAATGTTGTGGGAGCGAAATTAATTGAACAATGCAAACAAGATAATTATCGACATACACCTTCTAACACAAATAGCACACCAAATGAGAGGAATGCACGCTTCGAATCATAAAGAGCGCTTACGAACGATTGCATGATTTAACGTCACCCAAAATTTTATGGCGATCATAAGTAGATTTACGCACAATGAACCGGAATATAGAAAAATAATTAATAGCTGGGCTAGCGTACGTACGAAATAAACGGGGATACTGCAAAAACAATAAAACCTTGACTCACACAAGGTATCAAAATATGGAACACTTTGCACTATGCACAACGTGAAATTCTTGCTTTAAAACTAAACCACTTTTTAAGTGCACAACATCACAATATAAAACAAAATCAACTGTATAAATAGCGCGCCATTTCAAAGCACTGTTCAATGTGCTGCTTTGTCTCTAAACTTGTACCATTATCACTATTTTCAGAGTTCTATACACCACAAAACACTCGAACTCCTCTGTAATGTGTCGTTGGCCTTCAGCTAGCTCCGCTCCCACTTGGGGCTTGAAGGATGTACGCAGGGTTGATCAGGCCGTTTCCCCGGTTCCTTCTCGCTCGTAGGCCGGTGCTGGTGATCGGTGGCACTGCACTCTGAGTTCCCAATTTGAGCGCTGAGTACCGGGGGCAGCTTGACCACTGCAGGACTCGAAGTGCCTGGCGTTGTTGCAGACTTTGAAGCTATGCGGTTCCAATCGGCGTGCTGGAGTTTCTTGCGAGCTTGGAGTTGACGTAGAATTCTCCATGAATTTTTACGGTTGTGTCGTTGACATGCTATGCCTCCCACCATTTTCTTCTTTCCAATGCTTGGAGTTCACCGATGTAAAGCTGAAGACGATCTTCGCTATTGTCACATTAACGTAACGTTGGTTCGGGTGTACCTTATTCTTGATGTTTTCGTCCTGAGTTGCTGTTATGCAGAGGGACACCAGCAGCTGCCGGTTCCCCGGCCTGCTCACAATTCAAAGTCTCTCTTGTTGCGTAACCGAGAGAAAAAACCTCTCGATTCATCTTGCATACACCTTATATGTATTTGGCCTGGTTTCTTCGAGAGGGTTTTCGAATGTTCGCAGTTAGAATGACAGCGTTTTTATCCTGATTGGGGGAATTCTTGCTTGTCCTGATGTCTTGAATTTTCATTGGTGCGTATCATGCGCAGCGTCGATGCCCACGCTATTTCAGGGCCATGAATGGCTGTAAGTCGGAGCCCTCACTTTTGGTTCCGCCCTCCTTTGCACCGCGAGGCTCGGCTTCTTGCGTGTGTGTGCGTTTGTGTTGCAGGACTATGTGTTTGTGTTCCAGTTTTGTGCTGATGTGTGTGTGTGCTTGTGTGCCAGCCCTTGTGGATACGCCTGAGCGAGCAGTCTGGTGCAAGTGTCAGCCGCACGGTGACAGAGATGAATTGCCAGCGTCTTGAGATCGCGAAATATGAGAACGAACGCTGCTCTGGAACAAATTTCCCCCTTCAAGCTGCCCAAGCTGCTCCTCGCCCTAACGGCGCTGGCTAACGGTTTTCTTAATAACGATCACTACACCCGATATCCTAAACATTCCAACGTCTCTTCNNNNAAGACTTGTTAAATCGCACAATTCATTGTTCGTAGTTGACAAATTTTAATAATGACTAATTATTAATACTAATGCCTTAAACTTACAATAGTTGAAAATCACAAACACACACAAAAAAAGGCTAGCTGCTAGATTCAGGTTTGACCACACGCAGAGTCACACAACAACCGACTCAACTTCTAGAGTGGCGTGAGTGAAGATCCGCGGAGAAATGGTCCGAGATGTATCGCTCCGGTACGGCTCAGGTTAATGCGTGGCCCAAGCAGTAGAGCTTAGCTCTGAAGGGCACGGGGTCAGGGTACCCAAGCGGGCTCATCAGCGTACCTACAAGAGAGTTATCCCTTCAGCCTGGGCACGAGGGCTAGTGCTGCAGCCGTTAGCTACAGAGCCATGACGGCGCGAAGCACTAAGCGAATTACAAGAAGACCTACTTAGTCTTTCGGTTAAGTAATAATTATTCACTCCTAACTTTCACATGCACTGAAGTGCAGTTAGGAACTCTGACAGAGTTGAGTCAGAAAAAAGATCAAGAAATTTTCACACACACACACAATGAATAGTTTGAACACATTTGACAAAATTTGAAAGTTTCTCTACAAAGCAATACACAGGAAAGATTAAAGATACACATAACATATCGGTCGCTTGAGAAAAGAAATCCTGTTAGTTCTGAACCACGAGAGACACAGTAACGCGTGCCGAGGCTCACTGGTTCACGGATGGTTGGGCGATATTGCCGGGCCATAATTTCAGAAATAAAGTTATCCGAGACAGGAAAGAATTAAAATAAACTATAAAGAAAGGCGGACGGACGAAGTTCCTTTACAGACACGACTAGGTTTCGGCTTATCGGGTGCGCCACGAATCATGACCGTGATTCTTGGCAAGGTTCTGTCGCTGGACGCGGATTCGTCAAAGGACGAACAATTACGACGATGATGCATTGGTTCGTGAGTACGTTCTTAGCGCGCAGGAGCTCCGGGAGCATCTGGCTAGTTACGGACTTGTGACGAAAGAGCCTGAGCGCCTGGGTGAAAGCCGGTTGTTGAGAATTTCGTTACGGAAAGATTCCAATGAACATCTTAGGATGTCGAGAGGCACTACTCTCGGTTCGGTGGATGCCGGATTGACGATGAAATGGCTGTTTTCCTTGTGTGATCGGCTAGTCGGCCATCACCCTGTGGCGGGGTGGCTGAGTCCCTGTTTGTAATATAGTGTAAAATGTAAGTCACTAGTTAGAGACATTTTGGTGGCAACACTGTTACGGATCGTCGACCACGCCAGTTCCCCTCTTGACTTGGTACCGTCAAGAGGGGTGTGTTCCTAGGTTAGATAATAGCTAAGTACTCCTACTATTCCAAACTATTACAAACTCCATCTATCTATACTCCTGTGTTTCATTGCTCTTGTTCCACTCTTATCTTGCTTAGTCATCATCTAGTAATAAGTGTTCAGAGCTGAGAAAATATCCGAGAGGTGAGTGCATTGTAGTGATATGTTTGTGTCATGTACTATGTGTTGTTAATTGTGGTGCTGTGCTGATCATTTGACAATTGATTACTAATATACATAATTGTAGATGTGTTAACAATATATTTAGGATAGCTAAAGTAGTGTGGGCAAAATACCCGCAGGGTGTACGTGAGGTTGACTTTTTAAATGAAAATATTAATTATTTGTCCCAGGGCTGGTTTCCTCAGAGAGGTGTTTGCCTGTTTCGAGATTTGCTCGCTTGCCAACGACTGGAACGGACGCTTCCTGGCCTCAGGTCGAACAACTCGAGTCAGACCTCGCTGGACGGGAGGTCGTATGGCGCTGGTGGTTTCTCGTCCTCATACCGTATGATCCTTTGCTGTGGCTTTGATTGTAGAGTCGCTAGAGTTTTTTTTGTTTGCTTATATTGTCATTGTTCATTAAAGTTGTATAGATTCGGTAATTTAAGTTTTTAGTTGTGAATTAGTTGTACGTTACTTCAGCTTGTCTCGCTACTCGTTTGTCCAGCTCTCATGTTTAAGAGTGTTATTTGCACTTGGTTTTCTGGGGGATGACTTGACTGTCCTAAACCTCGGGACATTTGATCTTGATTCTTCAATTACTTGACTCTACTTGACATCTTGACCTCTTGACTAATTTGTATAGTCATCCATCAATTTGTTCTGCAAGTTAACACACTGATGGCATCATTTCCTTAGGTGGGTATGGAATAATATACCTGAACATAATAACTGGGCATAGTTGCACTTGTTTAATTGACCTGTCGGGTTTTCCACTAGCTATAGGGTAATTCACTATTAACCGCAGGAGTCCAAGGTTCGTATCAGGTTATAGAACGCTTTCAGTTCAGGGAAATAACAGCTCAATTAGGAACTTGGAGTTTAATCAGCTCAATGGTGGTGACATTAGTTACAACAGGAAAGTTAGGCGGCGCACTCGGGAGTAATGCACACGAGCGCCGGGACTCATCAACTGTCAACGCGACCCTGACCTTGGTCGCGCCAGTACTGACTCCCTCTACAGGTGCGGGAGTTCTTATGGACCATGAGTGCACGGGAAATCCTACGATAAGGAAACCCTACAATGCTCCCTCCTTCCGGATAAAGTGTCCACACTTCAAAGAGGAACAAGATTGAATAGTCATGACAACAAATACTAATCGAAACAAGAGATAAAATCGTTGTACATATACATGCTTCACGGAAGGGAGCTTATAATCGAATGGTTCTACACTCACAACTACTGTTCCATTTTATTCCAACAAGCCAAGCGGAAAGCACTATGTTATAATAAGTAATAATCTGGACTCGTATTAACAACTGAAGTAAGTTACAATCTTGTACGTGGTCCAACCAAGCGGCTACGCAGAACAATAAGCTATCAAACTATTAACTTCTGGATCAACGGATCAACATAACTCAAGAACTCTCGCGGAGAACCCAGGATATACTTCTGGTTTACTCCAAACTTGAAACTAAGAAGCTTGCAAACTTGTTAGCGATGTCGTATAGTTGACGGGGCCGGAGCCGGAGTCGTCTGTGAAACATCTCTGGCGGCAAAGTGTCCGCCACCGTACATGAAAGCAACAAAATGAAATCAGCGTCAGTACATAATCATCATATAATTGTCACAAGCATTGGCAACATATTAAAATTGGTGAGGGGGCCCTCAGATTATGGAAATCCCTTGTCAACAAATCGGGAATGACTAATAATTAAAGCAGGATTACTGGGGAAAAGCGAAAGGTCAATCTGGGAAGGCCGACAGCCTTTTGTCAGTATTGTCAGTCATTAAGAGATAGTATCAACTTCCCCTAGACATTCACGTCGGAAAGCGGCAACCGAGGAGCGTCTACACGTCGGAAGGAAAACTGACGTCGTGTTGGTTTAACTGGGGAGGAATAGTACAAGTGAGTGGAATTCTCATACTAGTGGGACTAGTGGGGAACGGTTCCGGTACCAAGAACATCAGTTGTCGTCCTCGAGCGTAAGTCTCGTCCTTCGTCAACTCAATTCCGGGAGGGAAAGAGGGAGGACCAGGTGGTGGTCTCATGGGTAGATAACCAGGATTATCTGCGGATACTATTTCGTAGGTGTTGGTGGGGTACGACCATTCAACGCGAAGTTGCTCAATTTCTCGGGCTAATGCGGCAACTCGCTGTTCCATTTGGGTGGTAATCCCAACATTAGTACGGTTGGAATCCTTTAGAGTATTCAAGTCGATTTCTAACAGGGAAGCTTGATGAGCAACCTTGGCCTTTCGAGTTTTCCGTCTGACCCCAAACCAATAGCATGCGGCCACCAAGATGAGGACGGTCACTACTAATAGACAGTAAGTCGTAACGTCATTGTCCACCCGCGGGTTGTCTCGTAACAGTACTCGTGCGTCATTGATCCGGTTCAGCGATTCATTAAGTTGTGTCAATTCTCCTCTGGTGTCGGTTAAAATGCGATGTTCAGGTATTTCTACCGTTAGGTTATGCATGGGTATGAGCATGACAGGAGTTTGAGTAACATTAAGGCTTAGAGCACTCTGAGTATGATATTGGTGCGTCTGCGTCTGAGCAGAGCAAGGTGCTGTGATCCGCAACAGCCCTTTGAGGGAGGCTACTCGATTACCTGTAGGACAAATGATGGTGACATAGGTGTTTTGGAAGAACCATATGAACCACGAGTTTCGGAGATACATGGCATAGGGCCGATCAACTTCCTGAAATCGCTCGTACACACACACTGCTCGGTGGTCACGTTTCGCAACAACAGACCATGGACACTGTCATCGTGCGATATAGTTTTGAGTGGACTCAGTACTTCACACAAAGTCATACTTTCAAGAACAACACATTCTTGTAAATCGTCAAAGCTCATTAGATGGGAACTGCTGTATGCTACAAAAGGCGGGATGCCACTGAGTATCATGTACCCATCCGCCGTGGGCAGCGGAGCCACATGAACTTTCACCAAGGCGTAACTCTCTTTCAGAGCTACGCAGGGCAACTCTATGACATAAAAGTCATTTAGCCGCGTGGGCCAAGATTTCGCTACTCGCAACGCCCTGCCATAGTTTTCTCGGATCTCAGATGGAGAATATGGGTTTGCGCAGTTCAGCGTACTTTCCATTTGGCGAACATACTGAACGAATGCGTCTAATTCTATAACGGGCGGCACTCGCCCGCTATTCAAAACGGCTCTTTCCTGGGTACTCTGTCCCAACAGTTCCCAAAGATATACTACGCACGTTTCAATTTCTGCCAAAATGCTAGTATACACATGGTACTCGGTAATCCCATGAACGTCTTCAGTTACTTGATCTAAATCAGTTAGAATTTTCCCTATCGTTGATACCGTATGATTTACCAACTCAACCACCTGACCTTGCGTGGATTTAAGTAAATTCACCTCATGGGACAGGTACGCGGTGGTGTTTGTCAGTTTTTCCAGGTCGGCTTCAGTGGCAGTACCAAATAAGGTTTTTAATATGCTTCCCCCAATATTTAACAATCCCCTCCTTTTTCTGCCCTTGGCGTAATTCGTCGTACGAGGGACAGTTAACCTACGGAATGAGAGAGCTGGGTTCCAAGAGGGATCGTCTATAATCGTATCGTTGTTGCATTTAGATTCCACACATCGAATAACACTAGGGGCGGAGGAATTCCGGAAGATGGCGTAGATTTGCCGTCTCCACGCTACTTCCAATCGTTGTACCTCAGAAGGAGGAGCTACTTTTGAGAGGAGTCGCCCCAACAGATACGACACCCGGACGACCTGCTCTTTGACAAGTCTCACTTGCACCACTATTAAGTTGTGCCTCACGATAGTTTGTAGTTGGGTCACGACATTCGCAAATTGCCCCGCGACTTCCCCTAGACTGTTCTGCACGAAAGATTTCAACGTTAGTTCTAACTTAAGAAACGAATGGCCCCTCACCGATTTTAATCCAGGGTAGTGCTCCACCACCGCTCCAACGTGAGTGACGGCTTCGCCCCTCAATTGCGCAGTGTCAGAGTCCTTATCCGCCTGCGCCAGGACGACCACGCTCAGGAACAACCAGAGCCCAAGCCGGGGTGTACTGCAAGGCATCTATTTCTTAGATAACAGGTACAGGATAGGGTACAATGTAACACAGATGTGGTACAGATAACAGATCAACTTGGTTCTCACTGATGTTTTGACTGGAACTACTGCATCACTTAGCTGATTTAACTGAATTTCTGGGTAACGGAATTCTACTGATGAGACGCCGTAATAGAGTGTACACCGAATATTGTCAGGGAACTGCTTGCAACCGCACCCGATGCCTCAAATAGAATGTAACAAGACAGCGAAGAGACAGTCCTTTATAACAAAAATTGAGGGCACCGGACGGAGAATGACGTTTTGTTGAAAAATTTCCAGCCGTCCAACGGACGCCAGGACAAAGCACTCCGAAAATAAAATAAGGTGCGGTTCGTACTTATTCTTTATCCCGAAGGAAAACATACGTCACGATGACGTAAAACTACTAAGATTAACTCAAGCACACAACTCACTCTGAACTTTCGTATCCGGTCCAACTCCCATGCACTCTCTAGCATACTTGAACACCATTTGTCACATGCGTTCTGGTAACTTTAAAGAATGTTCTAGCAACATTCACTAATATATTTGATAGTAATTATAATGTATGCTATCGTAAAATTCATCAGGATCCCTACTTGACTTACGTTACCCAAAAGTACTTACTAGCTGGTAATTCAGCACCTCAACCCCTAATTAAATCCTTACGTCAGGGTAATATTCATAATCTACGTTTCCAAAAGGGAGAAACCTTCTATCTAACATTTTAACTGTTGCAAGATAAGAAAACAATAATATATCGATTAGCAAGGAAAAGTTAGGGAAAGGGGAAAAAAATGAATGGATGCGTGGTGAATACTCATGATAAGAATAAATATCCAATTTAAAACATTCTCAAAATATTTCATAGTGAACCTCAGAACATAACATAGCGAAACACGAAATAAAGTGAATAACACAAGCAAATCACAAATCTGCCAATTGATTAATACACAAGCATGCAAAAAAAAAATTAAACGCGAATAGCCTCAACGCAGAATCATGTTAGCTCTTAACATGGGAATTTATGTACAATGTTTAAGTTCCAAAATATTGTCAATTTGACTTAGTCTGGTTTTCTTTGTGACTGGATCTTCTAATTCATACTGATGAGTTCTCGTACGCTGCTTAACCATGTACGGACCATCAAACCTGTTACCTAATTTAGCGTACTCGGTTTCGTGAGGTACGTGACGAACGTAACAACGTTGTCCTATTTCTAATTCGCGAAAGCTTCTATTTTTATTTGCTTGTTTCAGGTACTCGTCGGCACTGCTATCTAAAACATCTGCCAAATATTCTCTCATTTGTTTGAACTGTTTCATCATTACTTGGAAGCAATCATCGTAATTGTAAATTGGTTCCTGGCTCGTGCTGTAAGTCGAGACGGGATGTGATTTGTCCATCCCAAATAAACAGAAATGACTGTTATCCTGTAGTACCCTGTTGAAACTTGTGTTGATTGCACTCTGCAACTCTGGCAAAAACTCATCCCAAAATTCACATTGATGTGCCTCAACGTAATGTTTTAGCGCTCTGATGATTTTTTGGTTAATTCGCTCCACTCCTCCTTGCGAGGCGGGAGTGTAGGGCGATCCTGCAATTTGAGTAATATTGTAATTAGTACATAAAGATTGGATCACCTGATTAATAAATTCACGGCCATTATCACTTCGTAACGTTCTCGGACACGAAAAGTGACTGAAAACGTTATGACGTAAGGCGTGCGCCACTGTATCAGCTCTTTTGTCTGGAATTGCCATTAATATGGCGAATCTAGTTAATTGGTCCGTCAGGACCAAAATGTATCGGGCCCCGTTCGATGTAATGGGTAGTGGACCCAAAAGATCCATCACACAGACATCGAAAGGTTTCTCCGGAAGGGGGTACTTCCGCATTGGTACCTTCCGTGTGACACGGCCATTTTTCCGATAACAGCTGTCACATTGAACAATAGTGTTTAGGACTGCTTGTTTCTCATCAGGATGGTAGAAATTGTTCTGGAATCGAACCAGCGTTCGGTCATGCCCAAAATGAGACATCTCCGGGGGTGTATGACAATTCTGAATCGTGGCTGACAAATAGATTGTCGGTACACAAAGTGTGATTTTGACTGATTTTTTTCCTATTCTATCTAATTCTCGCTTGTAATAAAGAAGATCATTCTCCAAGAAAAATCGAGAAAGGTTTTTCGGGCGATTTTTGATTGAGTCTACATTAGTATTAGGTTCAAGCATCATCCGAATTCGTGCAAATTCTTTACAGTTTGCTTGTTCGCGACCTAACTCTTTCTCTGTTCTCCAGGGTAACACACCCCATTGCAAGTTATTAGGTGCGTAATCAAGAGTCAAAATACGATCTTCAAAATCTTCTTCGATATTAGTTAATGTCTCAGTATCATTAATGTTAAAGGGGGTACGACTGAGTGTATCAGCGATGACGTTTAATTTACCGGGTATGTACCTTAAAGTCACGGAATATTCCTGAGCTTGAATGGACCATCGACTTAACGTCGGATCCGCCGGAAGGGTGCGATGGAACATTGACACTAAAGGACGGTGATCCGTCAGTATTGTCACCTCATACCCTAATATTATCAACCGGTGCTTTTTAATGCGAATATAACGGCTAAAGCTTCGCGTTTTGTAGTACTATACCGTCGCTCAGTGGGAGTTAGCGATTTTGACGCCTATCCAACGGGTTTCAAAAAATCATTTTCATCGGGCTGCACTAACGCTGCACCCACAGCGTATGCACTTGCGTCTGTTACTATATAGAAAGATTTCGTGTAGTCAGGAAATTGCAAAATTGGTTCTTGTGTTAGTTTATCCTTGAGCGTCCGAAATGCGTTTTCCTGAGCGCTCTCCCACTTGAACGGTTCGGATTCTTTCAACAGATCAGAAAGGGGAACTGCGATTTTAGCGAAATTCATTATAAATCTCCTATAGTATGAGACAAATCCTAGGAAACGCTTCAAATCTGTCCTATTTTCGGGTCTTGGATAATTCTCGATTAAGGGAGCTTTCTCCTTGAGGATTGTTACTCCTCCACTAGATAAGGAATGACCTAAAAACTCAATTTCGGATTTCATTAGCCGAGTCTTTTTCAGGTTGATCGTCAACCCTGCTTTCTGAATTTCACCTAGAACCTCGTCTAGATGACGTAAATGGTCATCTTCGTTCCTGCTATAGACTACGATGTCGTCTAGGTAACACAATGCGGAAATGCCGATGACTCGGTGTAAAACTTGCGTCATCAATGACTGAAAGAAGGCCGGTGCATTTCGGAGTCCAAAACACATACGGTTGAATTGATAAGATCCGGTTCGGGTTGTGAACGCCGTTAGCGGAGCGGCTGATTTTGTTAGAGGTACTTGCCAGTAGGCGGACTGAAGGTTCAACGTCGAAAATATTTTGCTGCCGACCATTTGGTCTAATACTACTTGAATATCTGGCAAAGGAAATCTCAATGGTAGAGTATGTTCATTCAGATGTCGTAAATCAACCACAGGCCTTCCTGTACCATCCGATTTACGGACCATAATTATTGGAGAATTGTGGCAAGAACGGGCTTTTGAAATCACTCCCTTATCCAACATCTCCTGCACGGCAGCATCAAGCTCTTCCTGCTGACTGTGAGGTACCCAATATTGCCTGGAATACAATATTTGTGTCGGATCCCGTAATTGGATATCCATTTCAGCGAGACTGGTTAGTCCCAACGGTTCACCCTTTAACGCAATTGCTTTTCTATTTTTATTTAAAACCGCCAACAACTTCTCACGAAAGGAGCCTGTCGTGTCGGTGTTTATATCTTCCTTTGTCAATTTCCGCAGCGTCTGACCGGTTACTAATTTACGGGTATCACGCTTAGGGACTTCATTCAAGTTCCGCACAGTCTCTTGTTCTACTGGTTCCAGCGTGGTGAGATGAGCATTCGTTTGATCACGTGAGGGTAATCGGACACATTCACTAAACGGATCGGAATCTGTTCTTTAGACGCAGTTGTCAAAGATTCGGCTACCAAAAGTTTCTCTGTTATCGACATTCGCGCCGTGAGGTATGTTCCATTCGGAAGATACTTTTTACGAACTTTGAAAGTTACTTCTTCAAAAGGGGGAATAGAGATATCTCGACACGAATGTAGTCTAATCACTTTGCGTTTCGGCTCATCATCATCGCCATTATTTAAGATAGCTTGCTTATTTTCACCCTCCATTCGTATGGGGTCATTGACCGCTGGGTCTATCTTTGGGGTATTACCTACTCTTGCCTCCGGTTGGTTTGACGTAACTCGGCTGGGCTGTACGCTCGGAGAGTCCGTATCCTGTTTACAACATAACATATCACTTAACTCGTCATAGCCGTGTGTGTAGCGGACCTGACTCCGTGCGGGGAGACCCGGGTTCGAGTCTCGGCGCTGTTGGCGATTTTCTCTGTTGGGTGTAGGAGAAAAATTCTAAGCACAATACCCCACTCTACCCAGGTGTCTGAAATGGGTACCGGTCTTCGACCAGGGGAAAGTGTCATGGCGTCCTGGTGTTAGTTATAAGGCATTTGAAAAACCAATGTAAAAGGTGATATGTATCATGCTTCAATTGGAAATAAAGCATCCGTAGATGCCGATGTTTGTTTGTTTGTTTATGTTTGTTTAACGGGTTTTTCCTATCTCTCAAATCATTTTTTGTCAGGAATTTTGTTGAAAACAAGGCGCGTATAGTTTGAGCTTTCTTGGATTTTGATTCAACCAACTTCAGGGTTTGATTTTTAAACTCTACCTTGCCTTCTGCAAAATTGATTGTCGCCTTGCAATCTTTCAAGAGATCCGTACCTATCAATATTTCACCGGGAATATGGGTGTTATTGTCCACTACAAGGGCGGTAACCCACTTCTTCATTCCATTCGGTAATCTAATCAGAAGTCCTGCCTTACCATTTATGGCCAAGGTTTCACCCGATGCGCTTGATACACGTGCCGCACTCGGTTGGAGGGGTGTTCGGACCCACTTCCTTTTAATTAACGTGACGGTGGCACCAGTATCTAAGAAGCCAGGTAGTCGTTTTCCGTCTACCACTAACTCAACCATGGGGACTCGCATCGATTTATTTATTTCCTCTGTTCTGTTATTAATCAGGTTGACTACTTGATGCGGCGACTTTATCGCATGCATCATGCACTGAGTCTGGGGGTCTGCCGAAATTCCGCACGACCTTTTTAACGCAAGCTCTCTTTGTCGGATTTGTTTTGTACAACGAGGACAATTCTTGACACCCGATTTAGATTCACTCGCTGGTTTGTTGTGGTTAACAACCAGATGCTCTGGGATTTTAACGACAGGGCTCATTTTCTCCTCTTTTCGCACAGTAACGGAGCCACGCTCCTGTAACTTTGGATCCCTCAATACATTGTAATTTTTGTAGAAACTAGCTAAACCGTCTAGAAAATTGCGGTAGCTGGGATTTGCCATACTACTTCGTAAGTACCTATAGTCAAATACGTTATCATTATCGTTCGTGGGGTGTCCTGGAAAAGATTCAGCATTATTAGAAAGACGATAACATCGGTCAGTCGGCATCACAGTTCCTACACCGAGGGGTGTAGACTGTACCAAACTACGCTGTTGCATGGGTAAAGTATGCCCAACTCCGAGGTAATGAGGCCTCCACACCCCAGAGTTGACGTACTCTCTACATCCCATTACACTTGTTATCCCAGCGACCCGTTCCGTCTTCTTTGCCACGCAAAGATCCCTATCTAACTTAACTCTAGACACAGAATTGAAAACATCGAAATCTGATGGAACAGGTCGCGGGCCTGTTCATGTTCGTGAGGGCCGCCCAAAAGGACATTCTCGCTTATAATGCCCAGGTTCCCCACACCCGAAACAATAGAAAACGCGATTCCGCATACGCGGTGGTCTATACTCATCGTATGTCGGTCGACCGTTGTAAGTAGCCCGTTGGGTTGGCTGTTGACCGGTGTAGTTCTGCTCTCTACCCACTGTAGTTTGGGCACCCTTGTAGTTCCTGTAGCCAGCGCTACTGTTCCGGAACCCGCTGGACGAAGGTCCTCCATCGGGGTGTGTCGGTGCAGAGCGCCACGGCGGGGGTCGAGAAGAGATTTGGCTTTTTGGCCGGCTCCAGCCTGGTGGTATCCTTCAGAGTTGTCGTAGGGAGTCCGTGGAGTCGAGGTAACATCTGAACGGGATGCAACAGGGAACGGCACTGAATCATTAGTGCCGCGAGCTTGAGTGGCGGAGTAAGACGTAGTTTGGGAACTTATACTCGGGGCTTTCCGATTCCTTCCCTGAGAATATCTTGATCCTTGTCGCTTAATATGAAATAAACCATCCACATCCCTTACTTCCATCTCCTCATCGGAGTCATCCGGGTCACAGTTGCCTCTTCCTTCCACCTCGGATATGTCGTCCCGATCATCGTCGGAGTCTTCCTGACACACTCTCACAGCTTGTCGTTGTGTTTTCCCTTTAGTACCAAGGAAGTGCGCTGTGAGCACCTCTTTATCCGTGTTCCGGATATAGTCTTTTAATGATCTAAATACGCTCGAGTTTTTTGTGTTTTCTGCTGCGTTCAACACTGTTGCTGTGAGTACTCGCTTGTTGTAGATCGCAGATGTTAACAGCGCGAAAATTACGCTTGTCAGTATCTCAGGAAGTGGACGCTGTTCACGTCTATAATCGTAGTTGGAGCGGTTCAGGAAGGTACTCATCACATTCCGTGCTGCCTTTCTGGTCAAAGCAATCAGCACATTATGTCCCGCCTCCAGATTCAATCGCCGAGCGAGACACAAAGCCTCACGCGCAGCTTCTACAAACGAAGAGGCACTTTTGTCACCGTAGATTGCGAGCATCTCCGCAGCCACATCCTCGTATGAGTAATCGGCATACTCTTCATCCTCGAACTGTGCTACCACAATTCGAGCATCACCGTACCGGCGATTTACCGTTGAGACGAGGCGCTGGATTTTAATCCTATCATCAGAAATCTGAAAGGTGGTAAAGTACGACTCCAACTGCTGAAGAAAGACTTTAACATTCGTTTCTGCAGTTCCTTTCGTTGTCGGCGGGTCGCCGGGCATTGGGCGACCCCTAAAATTTACTGTGTCTCTTGTGGATGGAGCCACTAATTCCATCTGTCCAGGCAATCTCGTGCCTGCAACCGCTGCAGTGGGAACCACATTAAGACTCGGTCCCAACACACTGGGGGTCGTCACTGTCGCGGACGAAACTACTGTGGCTGTCATTGAAGAACTCGTTGTTGTCACCGAAGTGGTGACTGCGTTAGCCATACTTGATGTAGTGACCGCTGAACTTTCACTAAAAAGTCGACGTGATGCGTCGTAATCAGCAGGCGAAAATCTCGCCGGCGGTCTCCGAGAGCGGCTAGGTCTTGGTTCTCGAGGGTTGTCCGGTAATCTAGCTAATAAATCCCGTTCGGCAGGTGTCAGAAGTGGGACCGAAGGGGTGTCTATTAAACTATCCTCAAGTTCTGAATTTTCCGCCGACTCGCTCGACATTCCACTCAAAATAGATTAACTAGTACACTGTCACTGTCCACCATCCACAGAGCTGTCACATTAACTTCACAAATCACGAACCTGCTCAAATCACTAGACTGTTCAAATCACCAAACTGTTCGGGCGCCACTTGTCGGGTTTCTCCACTAGCTATAGGGTAATTCATTATTAACCGCAGGAGTCCAAGGTTCGTATCAGGTTATAGAACGCTTTCAGTTCAGGGAAATAACAGCTCAATTAGGAACTTGGAGTTTAATCAGTTCAATGGTGGTGACATTAGTTACAACAGGAAAGTTAGGCGGCGCACTCGGGAGTAATGCACACGAGCGCCGGGACTCATCAACTGTCAACGCGACCCTGACCTTGGTCGCGCCAGTACTGACTCCCTCGACAGGTGCGGGAGTTCTTATGGACTATGAGTGCACGGGAAATCCTACGATAAGGAAACCCTACAGACCCCATGACTGCTGGTTTATAAGCTTCCAAAGTATACGTTTGGAGTGTCTCTGCTGGCCGACTGGGTCTACGGATTAAACAAGCCTTTGGTTACAAGGTACTAATAACTGATCTTTGAATTTCTCTTCTCCAACCATTATTTGAATTTATCATTACTATATTTACTGTCTTTACTATCTTTTCTAGCCCTGATATTTCTTTCCAGACGCTGACCGTCCGTTACTATCCGTCCGTCGCGGGACGAGAGGAGGGCCATTAGGATGCCAGTTGTCTTCCAACTCAGCTAGACGCTGACCGTCAGCGGCTGTCCGTTCGGTGCGGACCTGGAGAGGGCTCGCAAGTGCTACGGGAGCTGGCAGGCGTTCGAACTGCAATTTCTTAAAGAGGCCGTTGGCAAGCGACCTGTTTCTGAAAATTCCCCAATTAGGTTTTAACAAGACGGTGCAGCCGACACGAGGTGCTACGAGGCCCATCGTGTGCCTTCGGCATACCGTCAGTAATTTTGAATGAATCTTAACGACGTTTTAAAAACTATTGAATAAAGAACCTTGATGAAACCTATTGTTTAATTAGTTTTAAATTAGGTTTGAAGATTATGTTTTTGCCTTTCAGGGCAAGAACGCTTTCCTTCGACTTAGCTATTTGAACATTGTTTTAAAAGGCGCGTTTGGTGCCTTCAATAAAACTGATTGAATAATCCTTTTATTTGATAATTACACCTGATCAATTCATGGCGATTTAATTCTAATGTAGTCCTCAGTTTTCGCCATAGTAGGTATGTTATACTGTTGTAGTTTTTTGAAACGGCTAGGATGCAGCGGCTCTTAAGACGACTCGGTCGACAGTTCTGTAAGCGTGTTGGCTGGGGAATTGGCGCGAGCACGTAGAGAGGACCCTGTAGGGGCGTGTGGGGTGTCGATCCACAGGGCATGGTTACCGTGTGGATTGATGTCAGCTCCCCTGAAGTCGGTGTGGCATTGGAGGTCAATGGCCGCATTGTTGAGGATGTATCCTGGATCCGCAAGAAGTCAGGCCATCTTCATATCAATGTAGCTGTGTTGGAGGCTGTTGTGCGGGGCATTAATTTGGTGATTGCGTGGGATTTTGTGACATTCACGGTCACCTGTGATTCTCGGACAGTCGTCAACTGAAGGGACAGAACCGTCGATTGCCGCAATCGTGTTCGCACAAAGGTGATCGGTGAGACGGTCGCTAAGTATGGTCTGGTCGTGTCTGTTCGCTTCATTTCGACGGTCGAGAACAATGCCGATAAGATGCCCAGGGCGCCTAAGAGGTGGCTGAGTTACCGCGATACTGGTGAAGCCGTGGTGGAGGTCTCTGCTGTGCTTGCCACTGGAGAGAGTCTCGAAGATGCCTGTTGGGTGGCTTCTTTTTCCGCATCATTTGGGCATCAATCGGACCTTTTACCTAGCTCGGTAGATCCGTAGTGATCTGTCGCGAGAGCAGGTGAAACGTGAGCTGGCTGTGTCAGCATATCGCTCCTGCTTTGCGGGAGGAGAAGCTCTTGGGGAGAACCTCTCTGTCTGTGGAGGAGAGCTGGCACCGGGTTGCGGTTGACGTGCCCCATTACGGTGGCAAAATCTACCTGTCGATGGTTGACTGTGGGCCCTCGCAGTTCGCCATCTGGCGACTGCTGCTGGATGAGTCAGCAGCGAGTATTTTCGCTCATTTACGCGAAGTTCGTGATTGAGCGAGGGCCATGAATTGTTGTTGGACGATTCGACGGCGTCTCGGTCAGCAACTGTTGAGCAATTTGCTTATGAGTGGGGGATTTTTCTGCGATTCCGGGCCGCTTACGCCCCGAGTGGCAACGGAATTGTCGAGAGAAATCCTCGGACTATAAAGAGAATCGCCGCTAGGGGAGGGATCACTCCTGAGGAGGCTACATTTTGGCATAATGTGACGCCTCGGAAGGAGACCGAGGCTGGCTCCGTCCTTTCGAGCGGTATTTTTAGGTACCGCTAGCGAGTGCCGTTAGAGGTCAACCTTCGGGTGGTTGATAGCTGTGAGAATAACAACCTTGCTGTTGGTAATGAGGTGTGGGTGAAACCCCTCCTGCCCTCGTGCACGAAGCAGTGGACGTCTAGTGAGGTCACTGGCATCGTGTTTAAGCATAGGGTGTGCGTAGACGGCATGCCTAGGCATGTGCGAGACGTTAGGAAACGTCGGTTTAGGGGCGAGCGGGGCAAGGTTCCTGTAAGCCATAGTAATGCCACTGACGTCACGGAGCCCGAGACAGTGGTCTTGGGCGGAGGCGACAACTACAGTGCGACTCCCTAGGCGTTGCCATGGGGAGTTGTAGTTGACACCTTGAACAGGGAGCCTGTTGAGCTGGCGGCGGAGCGCGAGTTGCCCGATTATCCTCTGAGAGAGGAGGGCGATGAGCGAGACGCTGTTGGCAGTGATGCTGAAGAACATCGAGATGAGCCTGAGCCATTGAGGCGGTCGTACCTTGAGCGAAGGCGTCTCGCATACCTGAGTGAGTATGAGTGTTAGGGCCTTGTCAGACGAGCGGTTTTTGCCCGCTGGCGGCCTTTACCATGTCACACGGGCGAGTTGGCCGCTACTAAACCGCTGCGGTTAACTAGCGGCCGACCCACCCGTGTGACGTAGTAAAGGCGGCTGCCGCTTCAGTTCAAGACTTGCCGTTGCAGCGAAAGCTTGTGTTAAAAAATGAGCTTAGAACAGAAAGTGCTGTTGTTTACATTATGCTTCGAAAGAAACGTCGACAGCGGCGCCGTGGACGGTTTTGGGCACACCCTATAACTAGTGCCCGTTTAACAGAAGGTGCTCACTATCTTTTATTCAAAGAATTGGAAGATGATCCAACTAAGTTTTTCAATTATTTCCGAATGTCCCGCCAAACCTTTAATGAACTGATGTCACTTTTGGAAGAATCCATTGAGAAATAAGATACGAATATGAGACAATGTATTCCTCCTAAAGAAAGACTGGCTATAACTTTAAGGTGAGTAAAACAAATTATTAATACTAATATTTATTAATAAATCAATTCCTCAATACTTGAATATGTCAGAAGAAGGTACAGATATCAAAACATTAGTTGCTCAATAATTAAATCAGAAGAAGCTACAAACTCTGAGCTCAGAGGAGAAATGGCAGGGAGTGTCTATTTTGCATAACTTATTACTGTATCAGTTCTTCAATAATTGTGTCAGAAGAAGCTACAGACTGTGTGCTCAGAGGAGAAAGAGCAGGGAGTGACGCTCCAGGTGCTTGTCTATTTTGCATTTCATAACTGCAATGTCCAAGAACAGGTGGAGAATATTGAATAGGGGTCTGATAATTCTGATAATTAACATAGGAATTAGGGTACGGAGCATACTGCACAGGGTTGATGCTGGAGTGTTATACTTCTTGAGAACTTGCATTATTTCGCATCTGCATTCCAATTTCGCAGGGTCTGGGACAGAATTCACATATGGTAGAAGGGACATGAGAAAATCTTTGTCTGCATCTTCCTTTGGCTCTTGAATCTCCTTAAAGATGTTTGCTGAAAGTGCGCCAATTAAACTGTCCTCATGAGACACTTTCTTTTTTTTCGCTTGAATCTTCGGCAAATCTTTGCTGCATTCACTTCTTGCTGTTTGCACGTCGTCATCTTCCTCTACTTTGTCGCTACTCTTTTGAGGCCTAGTCTCTACGGTCGACGACAAAAATGACAACTGGGAATAGTAGATATATTCTTTTTTCGCTGAAGATGCACCTGATCCACTCTTTTCAGTTTTCATTCTAGCGCACTCCTTCCTGTAATGATCTCTGATATTCTTCCACTTCTTCTGAAGAACAACTGCTGTGGAAAAGAAAAGAAATTTAATTTTTCCAACAATTCAAATACAGATGACATTCATTCTGTGATATAAATGGTATATTTTTCCTTTATTGGCATTAAAAATATATGACATGTATAATCATTTACTAAAAATGTTGAGCGATTCATACTTTCGTTATGAAATGAATTTGATAGTTTATTTCATATCCTTTATATCGTCATGTTTTTATATTAATCATACTTCGTATTTCAGGTATCTAGCTTCAGGATGTTCCTTCACTGATCTTCACCACAAATACAGATATGGAAGAACGACAGCAGCTGAAGTTGTGAAAGAAGTGTGCGTCAACATTTGGATAATTTTGAAGGAAAAGTGCATCCCGACCTTGACACAAGAAGACTGGCTCCACATCTCAGGTAAATTCAAACAAAACGCAAATTTCCCTAATTTTTTGAGGGCCCTGGACGGAAAACACATTCGAATGAAGCAACCTAGTGACACGGGTAGTTTGTACTATAACTATAAGAAACTTTTTTCCATTGTGTTGTTTGCCTCATGCAATGCTAATTATCGCTTTACATTTTTAGATGTAGGTTCTTATGGAAAGTGCTCGGATTCAAGTATTTTCAAAAATAGTGAGTTGTATAAAAGGCTTCAGAATAATACTTTAAACGTGCCAAATAGTAAGCCAATATGTAGCAATGGTGAAGCTATGCCATACGTCTTTGAGGGAGACGAAGCTTTCGGGATTTCTGATCATGTTCAACGCCCTTATGGAGGAAATAACTTGAATCACAAGAAAAAAATTTCAATTACCGTCTCTCGCGCGCTCGACGCTATATAGAGTGTACATTCGGTATTCTCAGCAATAAATGGCGAATATTTCACAGGCCTATTGACGTGTCGTGCGATTTTGCAGAAATACTAGTCAAATCTTGTTGCGTGCTCCACAATTTTGTCCCCGTAAGGGACGGGCACAATTTCGAGGAAACTTTGAGAATAGTGGGATTTGAAGATACAAATGATGTAATCAATATTGGACCTGGTCGTGCCACAGCAGTTCGTGACAAATTTGCTACTACTTTGTCATTGAGGAGGGAGCAACACCTTGGCAAAATAACATGATTTAGTCCACAAAAACCATTACATGTCTATGTATGTATGGCAAAATTGTACAATTTGATGAAAATACCCGAATCTACACCCGAAATTACACATGATAAGTCTGAAAACAGTTATCTTTTGTGTACTATTCAATGATAAAGGTGAAAAATTACATACCTTGTTTATTTTTGTCATCCTTCTCCATATCTTGGAATCCATCAATAAAAAGTTCACACAGTTCTTCCCAAGCTTTACTTTTTCCACATTTGTTTGAATAAGATTTCGAACTCACATCCAAATGGTAGGACACAGCTCTATTTCGCATATAAACTTTTCAGTATCGAACATAGTTGCTCACAACACAGCCATGCCTTCCCTCCCCTGTGGTACAGCCAGCACTGGCGGCCGCAAGAGGTCGGTAAACCTCTCGTCTGACATAGCCAGGTGGGCTGGCCGCGGCGGTTAATGTGGGGAATGCGTCTCACCCGCCGCCGTCAGGCGGGTAGACCGCCCGTGTGACATCAGCCAGCGTTTTACATAGGAATCAATACCTAAATTGGCACACTCCTATAAACGTACTTCGGCTCAACTCCGAGAATTTATTTCACAGAGATGTTTATTTATCTTAACTCTTTCAAAAGCGGTTCCGCGGCGGCTGACCCGCTTTGCACCTGCGGCGGCCAACCCGCTCGTCTGACAGGGCCCTAAGTGAGGCACATTGCATCGTGTTTCTTGAGCATTGACCTCGGTGTTAACTTGCAGTTGGACTGAGACAGATTCGTTCTGTGCGGCTGTATAGCAGCTGGAGCCTCGCGTAAAGAGTGTTCTGTGAGGTGGACCAAGGCGTGAGCACGAAAGACGCTCGCTGGGTGCAGGCCCGCGATTACGAGAGGCTACGACGCTTGACCGCGCTCTCCAGCTGCGCTGAGGTGCTGTTATAAGCCTATAGGTATCAGAATACTTATAGTGCCTTTTCCATCAAATAGATATAAGGACCTTTGTATTGAGAAATAAAAAAAACAAATTGAATCAACTGCTTAAAAATATGTTTTTCTTTCTCACAGCCAAATGTCATTGAGTTTTTGACAATTTGAGTCAACATTTAGAGAAGTACTAACGGACCTCAGACGTAGTCATTTGAACCAATACGAGAATTACACGTTAATAAATTTGCGGAGGAAATTAAGGAATAACGGCACTGAATAACGGCCTTTCGCGCAACTTTGCACGCATATAGTTAATTCCGTATCATTGGCGTTGCTTACAATTTTCAGTGAATTAATAAAACATAAAGAAAATGGTTGGCTTTTTTTTTACCGTTTAAAAGGGCAAAGATCCCATCGCTGAGCAGAATAAAGAAAACTAACTTGCGAGAGTACAAAAACAATAGATCAAACAGTACCTTATACAAGAGATATAAAGAACATGAAAAAATTCTTCGAAAGAGAATCACTGAAGCGAAGCAAACTCACTTCCATCATGAACTATTAACGGCTAAAAATAACCCGAAACGAACTTGGGAAATCCTTAGTGAGGTAGCTCCATATAAAAATTTAAACCGGATAAGTAATTTTGAAAATCCTTTGGCAACAACCACGAATTTCAACGCATTCTTTTCAAAAGTAGGAGCTCAAGTTTTCAGTGGGGTGTGTACCAATCCAGGTGAAACGTCAATTGAAAATTCATGTCTCACTGCACCCTCGAGGGCTGATGTCAGGTGGAGACCACGTCCTGTCGATTTATCGGAGTAAAGAAATATTTTAAACTCATTAAAAAACACAAAGGCAGTTTGACATTGGTATCAGTCTTCAATACATCAAAGACAGTTTCTCAGTCACATCACCATGGATTCGTCTGATGATTAATACATCAATAGCAACCAACACGTTTCCAAACCAATGGAAACACTCCATTACTAGACCGTTGCATAAAAGTGGCCACCTAAATACAGCATCAAACTACAGGCCCATCAGACTTTTACCTGTCATGTCCAAAATATTGGAGTAAGAGGTGACAAATCCACTGTCATTTTACCTGAACTAGTCAAATCTACTCCACCGAAATCAATACGCCAATAGAAGAAACACTAGCACTCAAGACGCTCTGCTCAATATCTCTGAAAACATATACAGTGAAATCGATCAAAAGAATGTAACACTCTTACTGTTACTCGATCTCTCTAAAGCAGGGGTTCCCAAACTAGGGGGCGCGAGGAGGATACAAGGGGGGCGTGAAGTCATCTGCTCAAAAGTTTTTGTTTAATTAGAATAATAAAATCATTCAAAGAACAAATGTCTGTCATTACATACATGCAAAGTATAATTATATGGCAGTCACTCCAACCCGTTTCCTATTAAGCTTGTTCTCTTTACACGTTTAATTAAGACAAATCAATGATACCAACCATACTGACGCCACTGAGGGACTCGTCACAAACTCCCAATACTCCATCCCGTCAACCTGAGCCCATATTCCTCTTGTCCACGGTAGGGATTTATTTCACTCTTCAATTCTGAATCACATACGTGTATGAGGGACATTGTAACCTTGACGATTTGCAAGGGTAGTACGATGCAGAATGGAATGTCTCGTTGATTGTGTGAAATACTCGTTGTGATCGAAAGTGTGAAATGTGAATAATACGCGGTGAGTTGTGGACGCTAGTTTGAATGTATATGGTGAAGTGTGTGCGTTGATTCCAGTATAGGCGGTGAAAAGTATGTGTGACAAATTAAGTATACTGTATATGTTGCTGGGTTGATGGTTCAATCGCCATATCTATTCACTTAATAAAAAACGTTAATAAAAATCTCAGACAGCAGAAAGAAGCGAATCTATTATAAAAAAGTGGAAATGATAAAACAAAATCAAAAAACACGATACCAGACTAAAACACTGCAAACACAAACTCAACTCTCGACACGTAAACAAAACTGAACCACCGTGCGCGCACTACTCTACATCACACCAAAAATGTACCATCATATCACAAGTCAGTCATCGCAAAAATCCAACAAACAAAGGTAAATGAGCACAACTATGCCAAGGTCGACTGTATGCAAAACATGGCTCGTCAAATCAACACATTACATCACAGTATTACTGAGCATTTTCGTGCGTGTAGTTTTACTCCGTTTGCTTCTTCTCGTTGTATTTTCCGCAGTTGTTCTCATTGTCATTATTGTGAAGATATAAGCCACGTTGTGTGCTGAATATTTTTGGTATGTTACAGATTTATGATTTCCAGTTGTGTGATCTATCTTATATGAATATGTGGTGTGGTGCATGCCAGTACGGTATGTTGTATAACTACTTAGTTTCAAGATGCTGTTTATAAGTTTGCTGCTATTTTCACTTTGCAGAAATGTCTGGGGCAAAGAAAAGAAAGTATTCAGATGAATATATCGAGGATGGTTTCGCTGTTATAGAGAGGAATGGATTTCATCTCCCTCAGTGTGTCATATGCCATACAGTCCTTAGCAATGAAGCCTTAAGACCTGGTCGTCTGGAGCGACATTTGAGCACAAACCACAAAGCATTGAAAGAAAACGGTCTTGCATTGGAAAAATTAGTCCGTGTTTGTACTGATGGTGTCCCATCAATGATTGGATCTCGCTCTGGATTTGTGAAGCTGGTGAAAGAAAAACATCCTGCTGTAACTGGGACTCACTGTGTTATCCACAGACAATCATTAGCAAGCAAAACTCTGCCTGGTAATCTACGCAGTTCACTAAATTTAGCAATAAAAGTGATGAATTTTGTAAAGAATGGCTCTTTGAATTCTAGGTTTTTCGCAGCTCTTTGCTCAGATTTGGGCAGTGATTACAAGACTCTCCTGTTTCACAGCAAAGTCCGCTGGCTTTCCAAGGGAAACATGCTGAGTCGTCTTAACGAGCTCAAAGATGAAGTGGAAATTTTCTTGCAGAAGCAAAAACAAGACAAACTGTGTGAAGCATTCAGAGAGGAAGACTTTCAGCTCTCACTAGCTGGCTTGTGGACTTTTTTGAGGCTATAAATAACCTCAATTTGAAGTTACAAGGAAAAAACACAAACATCATTGCACACTCTGATGTGATCAGAGCTTTCACCGAAAAAATTCATCTTTGGAAACGAAAAGTACAAATTGGGAACTTTTCATCGTTCTCACATCTGAATGAGCTCTTATCTGAGAAGAGAAACACTGAGCAGTATGACGTGACAAAAAGAGGTTTTAACACATCTGCATTCCCTTGCTGAGGAATTTATGCATTATTTTCCAGATGTCTCAATGGAGAGTTCTCTTTGGACATTTGTGCAGAATCCATTTGACACTGATGTGGAGTTGTTACCGGAATCACTGCAAGAGGAAGCCATCGATTTGAAATGTGACTCCAGCGCGAAAAGGGACTTTGAAACCATGAAGTTAGAAGAGTTTTGGGTGAAATATCTCCCCATGTACCCAAAAGTAGGTGAAGAAGCACTTCGTGTGATTCTTCCCTTTTCTTATACTTCTCTTTGTGAAGCAGGATTTTCAGCTTTTGTTGTTCTGAAAACAAAACAGCGCAACCGACTTGATGTAGAAAATGACTTGCGTTGTGCGCTGTCATCCTTCAATCCTAGAACTTCTGATCTTGTGAGGAAGAAGCAGCAGTATCCATCTCACTAAATTAGTTCATAAATTTTCGCTTAGTCTCATGAGTCATTCCAAATATTATATGCCATGTTTTCAAATTACTTTTCTTAAAGTTGCAACTCAATTTTGCCAATTTGCTAATGTTCAAACCTTTTTTTTCGCTCTCTTTGAACCAAATGTTTCCTTTTTAGTTACTGAAATGTAGTATTATTTGTTTGAGTGGCTTTCATTATTAAAATGTAATACAAATAAATATGTTTTCCTGAACAATGCTAAAAAATAAATGTAAGAATCATTTCATATAAAAAAAAAGAGGCACTGGGGGCGCGCGGGTCTACTGGAAGCAAAAAGGGGGCGTCAGGTAAGATAGTTTGAGAACCACTGCTCTAAAGCGTTCGATAGCGTCGAACATAATTGACTTCTACGAAAAATATTGAAATTTGAAGTAGACACGCAATGGTTTGAAAGTTACTTGTCAAATCGATCTCATGCAGTCCGTAAAAAACGAATTCTCCCCATTCATTCAAAACAGTTTTGGTGTTCCCCAAGGATCCATTCTTCGTCCCCTGCTGTTTTCTATTTTCATTAATGATTTCCCTCCAATGCCTTTTAACGCACGGATATCAATGTATGATGTTCAAATTGCAATAAGCTCTGTATCGGAAATACCACAGACGCGAATTACAACAGAAACTATAATGATTAGCCTGAAATCATGGTACGACCGAAATGGTCTCAAATTAAATGCTAGTAAAACGCAATGCATTATTTTCGGATCCAAAGATACAATCAAAAAACTTCAGATATTACTCTTTCAGTAGGAACTGATAAAATAAAAACATCACAAAAAGTTAAAAATCTAGGTATCTGTTTCGACAGAAAGATGTCCTTAAAATCTCACGTTGAGAATACTTGTAACAAAATCTACAGAACTTTAGTGTTTTTTCATCGTATAAAGAGTATGCTCGACGAAAAATCTAGATTATTGGCCATTTAATCTCCGGTGTCATCGCTCATTGACTACGGCAGCCTAGCCCTTTACTGCCCAACTGGACAAATTCGTCCATTAAAAAAAAAAATTTCTTGTATATAAAACATCAATGCATATCGTCTGAAACTCAGATGGACCGAAGCCTACAGTTCATTAGATTGTGGGAAAAAATCAACCGACGTTTTGCCACCCACGCAGTCAGTAGGCAACATGATTTTGTAGAGGGAGGTTGTCGTGTGCGTTGCTGTCGCCATCCCGCCATTTTGAAGTCACTATGGCGGAGTTTCCATGTAAGTTATTAGCCCTAAATAAATCATGTGTGTGCATTAGACGTATATAAACGTATACAAACTATAAAATTTATTGATAAAGTAATTATATTGTTCTATTGAAGTAAAATATGCGGTGGACGAATTCGGCCATTTGAGAAGACCACCTTAGTAATTTGTGTTTTCATTTGCGTCTGAATAGGAATACCAACAACTTTATTCTTATTTTCAGAGATGTTTTAATTTATTTTTTCTTCATTTTGTTCTATATAATTATAAATGTATTATGATTATCTTTATTTATTGAAATAATTATATAATTTACCATACCTATAACAATTCTGCGGTACTTGATCATAGTTATAAATGTAGTATTTTTTTTTCATTTTTATGATAAAACTTTGTCATGTAATCAAAATTATTTTCTATAACTCTTGCAATATGATTATTTAGTGATCCAAAATATTTTACAGGTTTCTCGCTGTAAGAATTGTCACCGAAAGCAAATACGAAGAACTCTACTGTAATAAAAACATTGATTTCAATGATGCTGTCAGGCCCAAATACTCAGAATTCCTGAAAAATACAAATCGCCACTAGCTTTGTTCAAACTAAGAATTGCCGCTTCCTTGATGAAAAGTGGCAAGATCTCGTCTCGTCCTCGACGTGGAAAACCGAGTGCATCAGGAGAGTCTACTCCAGAGACAATTACTGGAAAAAGGCGGAGAGTGACATAAATGCAAGTTGCACCAGAAGCATCCATCCACTATGATCAGGTCGCACATTGGCCCAAAATTACCATAGAGCGAAAAACCTGCAAGAATACGAATTGTTCCAGCTGCAAGACAAATGTGCAGTGCGAGAAATGCC
>JACJUY010005791.1:35582-56685 GCA_014220935.1 Platorchestia sp. MABIK
ATATTGATGTTTTCTGAAAACTAACAATAGTATAGCATTTTACAATGTATTAGAACTTATTTGAACGTTCCAGAAATTTTTATTTTTTTAAAACACAGAAATTTGGGCGGTAAAGGGCTAGTATGGGGAGACTAACCTCAATACCTTCAAAGGGATTTACAAAAGTGCATGAATTTCGCAGCCAAGGTGGTATGCAACGGTAATTTCGAAAGAAGTGATCACGTAACCCCTCTCCTTAATAAACTCGACTGGACTCTTATTCAAGAAAGGCTCCTCATGCAAAGGGCCAATACGCATTCTCCTCGTTATATCTTCCTCAGAGCAATGCTGAGATAGTGCGTTTCCATCTACCCACTGTAGCCAACCTAAAGCCGAGCAGAAACAATAATGTCTTAGTCAACTATCGTTCATCTCACATAGGGCAGAAGGCTCTGTCAAGATCAGGCGCATTACCGAGGAAAAACTTCCCCTGAGTATCAAAATCCCTCAAAGACCGAGAGAATTCAAAACCAAAATAGCTCGTCATCTTGTCTTTCAACAATCTATCTATAAAATAATAAGAGCCGCGTCCGTCTGTCTGTCTGTCCGAAGCCAGCCGAAAGTGTGTGATGAGCGTATCTGTGATACGAGCTTGATCAACTCTACAATTTTCAGTGTATTCATCCATCAGATTCGAGTAGGAATGAATTTCACGTGAATTCTTAGGAAATAGGAACGTGTTTCACGTGATTTGTCGAACATTATTATACATTTTTGATGTGCCGTGTGCACTCGGCCTCATCAACTCTCGAGAGATTGAATGTTTTTATTTCTTACTGCCTTCCTTTCATTTCGCTTTCGTCCTTATTTCAAAAAAAGGAGGGTGGACTAGTTATTCTTAGTTACAGAACACACTGAATAAGTATTTACAAATCTCATCTGCTCAATATCTCCATTGCTGAACAATCTCCCTTGCCTATTTAGGTAAATTATTTTTCTTTAATCGAATGTTCATTAGGAATTTAAAAACGAGGAACACTGCTCGTAGGTTAATCATTATTTAATTTATATTACACATCGTCAAATCTAAACGTTTCGGAGTCCAGCTCCATCTTCAGTAAGTACAGTCTGAAAAACATAAAAGACAAAAAGGTCGTCAGACATGCTAAAAAAGAAAGAAAACTGATAGAAAAACTCATGTAAAAACTTCCTGCGGATAAGAGCTATTCATACTATTTAAAACGGGTTTTTCTCTGGCTATGAACAATGATTCTAAAATTTTTAGTTCCGAATCATTAAACGCATTGCACAAAATTTCGAAATGATTTTCAGAGACTTCAGCACCACACTGCCCTGCATGGAGTCGCACAGAACAATGAGGCGGTTGCGTAAGAGGCCTCCCTGTACGATGTCGATGACTATTTCCACTATGCTGGGCAATCCTTATATAAAACGGCCAGGTAGTCAAAACGACATAGCCTGATGTACACTGTACACAACTAAATTTGTAAACTAAGGACGCCCTCATTCGCTTCGGAAGTACATCTTTAAACAGAAAAAATGAGCCTATTTTAAATGAATTGACAGAAATTAGGCACAATTTTACGTCAGGAAAATACCGATTGAAAAGCAGTTCCAAATCCCTAGACATCTTCTCAGACAACTGGCCAAAGAAAGGAAAACTGCAATACAAACATTGTACTGGGTCGACATCGGCACTAACTTTTGAATAATTTTTGCCAAAAACCTCTTAACATTAGTGTAGATTACGAAAGAAGGAAACCTGTTGTTACGGAAAAATGGGTGCAGGAAATTGAATTCATTGTGAAGGTCGTTAAAATTGGAGCAAATATTGTCCTTATACAAGCGTCCTAATCGCATTCACTTTGAACCTGAAGCTACAAAAGCTAAAAAACTCAACCCAAACCTGTGAACGAAGGTTTTCGATATACAGAGGTGGTGAAAGTCTTACCGGTTCTTGCAACATTAGCATCTAAAGAGGGAAACAATCATGATTTTCGGTTTCGACAGTAAATTTTATGGAATGATGTTTAGAATTCAAGTAATCGAGAAATAATGGAACATGGCCAGGATCTATAAACAATACAAAAGTGTCGTCAATATATCTACGATAAAATGTGGGCTTGAAATCCAGGGGACAATCATTAAGCCACTTTGTCTCCCAGTGGCACATAAATATATTTGAAAAAGTAGGCCCCAATGGAAGACCCATACCAAGACCCTCTACTTGCTAATACAGTTTATTAGCAAAGATGAAAACTGAATTCATAACAGACAATTCAGGCAAGGTTTTGAAATGGGTGAAACCAAATATTACGTCAGCTGGAGTAACGAAAAGAGACTTTATAATTATGTCTAGGGTTTCTACTAACGGTACATTTGAATAAATTTTCTACATCAAACTAGGCCATAAATAATTGATCTGCATTTTGAAAAGAACTAATATCTCGAGTAAACGGTGACGAGTTTTCCAAGGTATAGTTGTTAACTGTTGAAGAATTCAAAAGAGGCACCAAAAATTTTGCGAGGTTGAAACTCGGAGTATTTGTGGTGCTCTTCATATTAACCGCTGAGAAAATTGGGCGTAGTGGAAATTTATAAGAAAAATCGGATTTATGAATTTCAAGTAGCCCATGAAGAATCCCTGGACACGAGCCGGATACGTACAGTTTTCAATAGAGATTGTTCGGCAAAACCTGCAAATTTTTTAATTTTCGCAAAAAAGTATTGATCTTATCTTCAATGCGCAGGGCCGATTTTTCCCATGATTCATGAATGACACTGAATTTCGTGGTATCTGAAATTATTGATTTCATTTTGCTAACGTAAACATCTTTGTCAAGGATGACAATTCCACGTCCTTTGTCGGGCTTACAAAGTACAATATTTTTATTTTGACTTAAAGTTTTTAATGCTAAGTTTTCCTTTTCAAACACAGAAGAAAATATTTTAACGGATTTAAAACTGTAAAAATACCGGAAGGCCACAGAACGCAAATCTTTCAAGAAACTGGCCCGATCCCTATATTGCAAAGTTTTAGTAGCACCAGCTAACTTTTCAAATGCTAGGAAGTATTTGTAGAAATCTAATTTAAAAACTGGCAAACAAAAATCAAGACCGAAAGCTAATAAAAACTTTGTACGTTCAGGTAAAGATTTTGCACTATAGGTATGCATCACACTGTTGGGGTCACACGGATGAATATTGTTATCCACACCCAGGTTTTCAAGCTTTTTGCGGTGAGTCTCGAGGGTAGTAGCTCTGAACACCTTATCCGCTGTTCGACAAAACCCACGGAGACAAAAGGCATCAAGACACGTGAAGAACGCTTGAACCTCGGCCTCAGCAGCATCCCTCAGGTAAGTTAGGTCACGAACAGATTTTCTTTTCTGGTGCAGCTCTGCTGTGAGCTACTTTGCTTGCCAAGATTTGTAGAAGTGGCACGTATGAAGAGACCTCTTATATAACTTGAACCTAAAGAACTTTGGAATGATTCCATAAACTTTACACTTTGTGAGAAAGTTTACATCCAGAGATGCCTTCGTCAACTTACGGGATAGATCACAATATTTCCTAAAGAGCTTCAAACCATCCTCGCCGTATTTGTTTCCAAGGAATTGAGGAAAATCCTTTTTCTTTAATCGAATGTTCATTAGAAATTTGTCCCTTGCTTATTGTTTTATAATTCAAGACATTACACAACAGTTTTGAAGTATGTGTAGGTATTATGATTTGATCTTCTATAAGTTGGGATTTGCAAACATGCTTACTTGTGTGTGCGTGTACGTATGTGTGCATAAGTGCGCATATATCTGTGTGCACTGGACTAGCATCTAGCATATGAACTATAAATACTGTGTATGTGCATGTGTGTGCGTATTTGTATGCACATATATTTGTGCTCTAAACAGGAAATTAGAATTAGAATTCGAACGAGAAATACCGCTTTTTTCTGTTCACTCTCAACTTGCAACATTACCTAACACATCATCTCTCTTTATTATTGTAAAGGACTCAAAATAAAGTATAAATTTGTTGCGTGATCACCCACATTTGTCTTACTAAGATGCTTATCAACTAATGACCGTTATGTTAAAAAAGCTTTTTAATTTGAAAAACAAAACTTGTAATTTTCATATCATTCATGCTTGTACATGTATTAGCATACATTAGATTAGCATTGGTTAGGTAATGTTGACGGAATTTTTTCCCGGATCCACCTAGCTTAACGATGACATTGTCCGTGGAATTTCCACGTGCCCGGCTGCTACCTAATAATACTCTTGGTTTATTTGTATGGAGTCCGCTTCTTCCATGCACACTGCCATTAATATAGAATTGTAAAACTTCAATGTGTAGTATAATACGAAGTTTTTATAAATGACTTCTATATGTTACTCCGCTCAAAGATCTGAATCACACTCTGCCTCCTGGTACCACATTTTACGACATCTTGTTTTTATATTGCAGAAATTTTATGTATTCCTTGCTGAAACGAAAAACGCTTTTCTTGCTCATCACATACAGGAGATACATATTTCACACAAAAAACGCTCAAATTAGCGAGTGATTATGTCAATTCTTAGCTCAACTTAGGGTTGGATTAATTTGAACTTGACTTGGATTAATTTGAACTTGACTTCGCTTAATTTGTATGAATAGCAATTAAGGATCTAAATCATTATTTGTCTCAACACTTAATTAACATGGGTATTACGATAACCATGTATGAATTAAGGGTCTCTGTGTTTAAGGTATTTAAACGCGACTTTTGCTCTTATTTCAATTTAAATGCGCACAAACGAAAACATTTTTCAACTAAGCGTTACGAGTATTGTGTTCTCTTAGTAACTCATATTCAAATGCACTGTCAAAATCAGATTAGGCAGAGCTAAGGAACTCATTTTCGATGTGCTTTTCTGTCAATCATTTTTTGATTCAACATTTTACACGGGTATCCCAATACCAATGTGTCATTCTCAATTAAGGATGCCTTTAGGTTAAGATGTTTTAAAATCCAATGTATCGACGTTTCATGTTTGTACTTTATTGGAAATAAATGTTTTTTCTTTCTTTTCTTTCTTTCTTAATTTGAATTTGACTCGGATTAATTTGATCTTTACTTGGATTAAATTGAACTTGACTTGGATTAATTTGAACTTGACATGGATTAATTTGAAGTGAAAAAGGTGTAGTACCTATTGAACTTTTTCGTCCAAAGTGTGAGGCTTTACCCAGTTTCTATGTGGAATACTGGTATCAGTGTGCATGTGTGTGTCTATGTATGCGTACGCACATATATCTGTGCACTGAATTAGCAACTAGCAAATGAACTACAAATACTGCCCTTTCTCACTCGCAACTTGTAACACTGCCCTAACTCGTCATTTTCACTATATTACTTTAAAACATTCGCAAAAAATTTAACATGTTGTGTGACTGATCACCCATATATATTCCAATAAGATGCTTATCAAAAAATGCTCGATTTGTTAAAAAATTTTAATTAGAAAAACAAAACTTGTAATTTTCATAATATTCATGCTTGTATTCTGGTATCTGTGGACATGTGTGTGTAAGTATGAGTACGATAACATAAGTTTGTACACATTCATACACTTACCCACAACAGTTCTCGCAAAATCTCTTATCAATCGACTTGCATTTGTCTTGTACACTTAATTGGTGTTTAGGTTATAGCGTGCTCATTTAAGCAATCCGCTAAACGTAATTTTTCATAGGTGTATTTCTTTGTTGTCCATGCTCGCTCGAAATGATATTTTCGAATTTCTGCCACAGCAAGCAACTATTATATTATTCCCTGATATCATGAAATCGAAATCGGATATGTCAATGTACGTGCAAACTGTCACAAGTGTTTTCCCCCAACAAAGTTCTTATCTTTATTACTTCCAGGAACTAACAAACACTATTCAATTTAAATTATGCAGCAATAGAATACATTTTTATGCTATTACTCTCCGTTTTTGTATGCTATTTCTCTCAGCATTAAACTGTACCGTCGCAGCACCTATTTATGTTTCGCAATTAAAGACATTTGCATCATGTTTAAGAAATAACGTAACTTTTTCTAATTTGGTAACTTTATATAACACTGTTATATAAAGCCGTGCTCGTCATAGCCGCGTGGTTTAAGGACTTACCCTTCCGTAAAGGCGTCAAGGGTTTGTGAAGGCTCTGGGTGGCGATTTTCTCCGTTGGGCATCAAGGAAAAATTCAAAGCACAATACCCCACTCTACCCAGGTGTCTGAAATGGTTACCGGTCTTGATCGGGAGAAAGCGTCATGGCGTCCTGGTGTTAGTTTTAAGGCATTTGAAAAACCAATGTACAAGGTGATTTGTATCAGGCTTGAATTAGAAATAAAGCATTCGTAGATGCAGATGTTTATTTTTGTTTCTATTATTCACGTCCTAAAATGTTCTTGTTAGTCTTATGTGATGCAAATCATTAAACGCTCTTGAGAATGTTATGACAACCCTATCTTGGTGGTCACTTTCACATATCACTCCAATTATATTGTACATTTCTTGGTAGCCGTTGTAGAATAATCATTTTCATGTTTTTGACTCATGTAGACTGTTTTGTGGCAATATTATTAGCAAAGAAATTTCATAATTTCGTCCCCTCAGGGGGATACAACTATTGTATCTATGGGAATTAGCGCTCCCAGGGGAACAATGTGAGGGCCGAGCTCAAGGTTAGGTAGGCTTTTTTTTTTGTTAAAATAACATAGATTTTGGTTTTGTTACGGACCAACATTTTTTCGGTTCACTGCTGTCCTGTTTTTTCAACACTTCATACTTTCTTCTTCAACTTTGATCTTGTTTCATGAACTTCTTTCTCATCTTACTGTTTCTATGCCCTTTCTGCATAGATTCTACGTTCCCTTAACTCCATACTAAATGGTGCCTTCTTCCTTCCTCTCTTTGGATCTCATTTGTTGAGGGGAGGGAGGCTTAAACTAACTAATAATCTAATCAATCATAATTTCGTTGCGTAATAAAAGACATTTTCTCCGAGTCCCTTGATTGGAATACTAGTCTATACGTAGGAATAAAAATATAGTTCTGAATGTCAACCTCGCTCCGCAAGTCACTGAGCTTGTATATCACTGCAAGTGTGCACCAAATAGAGTATTCCCAACTATACACTGTGACGGGAATCGTTTTCTTATAATCGTAGTTACATATATCAAATCTAGATTAAGCAATACTAAGGATATATTGCCCTCAATCATTTTTTTCGACTAGTGACATGGGTCTTACAATATTTATGTGTGCGTTTCATATAAGTGCATTTTCCTTACTTTACGATACTTTAGAACACCAATGATGTTTCATACCATCTCTATTAGAAATAAACTGTTTTTTCTTCTAAATTTAGGTATTTGAATGCGATTTTCGCTTATATTTCAACATAAGTGCGCACAAACTTATATTTTTTAACGAAGCGTTACGAGGATTGTTCCCTTATTTACTTGTATTTAAATGCACTGGCAAAATCAGATTATGCAACGAAGGGAACTCATTTTTTGTTTCAACATCTTACAAGGGTATTACGATACCAATGTGTTATTATAAATTAAGGATGTTAATGTTAAGATATTTTAGAAACCAATGTATCAACATTTCATGTATTTTATTGGAAATGAACTTTTTTCTTTCTTTCTGCGATGTGTAATCTGAAGGCTTAGTGCAATTTTTTCTCTGACATTTTGAATCAAAATAGGCTTCCCTCCGAGGTGCGAGAAACGCCAATGTTCCTAAATTTCCACCTTACGAGTGATTAACTTTAAATACTGGCATGAGAGCCAAAAGCAATGCCACGATTAATTGTTCCTTTCAAATTCATTCATGGTAAAACTAGAAAGTGCAGTATATTATCTTTTCAAATACATAAATTTCGACAAATTCCTAAACTGTTGCTTTCTCTTGCAGTTCAACTTTTAGAAAATTTCTAAAAGTTTCACCTATTTTCGACTGCTAAGTAAATGAATATTTTGAATAGTATAGAGCTGATGTCAACAAAAAAAAAAAAAGCGTTGGCAATGAATATATAAAACCGTTTAGTTGAACACTTTGGAATCGTTACATCACCAATTGGAAACGACTTGTATCGCAAAAAAATAGTATCTTACATTCCTTTAAATTTAAAGCATAGAGAAGGTCCACGTATTTGTACTCGGTGAAGTTCACCCGGTGCTGCTAAAACATTGTGACACGGTTAACTTTCAACTCGCACCATCACGTGAGCTTTACTACATAATTCAGTTTTTCTGAACGCACGAGTAAAAATAGTTTGCTTTATTTATGTAACTGATAACAAATTTACTTCAGAATCTAACGTTAAGTTTGGAAAGAACATTTGATACGCTAAACAGGACAAAAAATTTCAAGAAGTGTAATCTCTGGTATATTTTCTGAAATGAAAGTTTATTTTCTCCACGCTACTCAAGCACGTTCCATCGAAACACCTTTGAAAAATTTTTCACTACAGTTCTGTTCGCTTCTCGTTTTTTCAGCTTTCAATTAAATATTTGTGAACATCTTTCACTGCCTGACGAGCAGATATCTGCAGTTGTTTTATGAAGCGAATTGCAATATTTAAATACTACACAATAATCATAAGGTACGAGGAAATTGGAAAAACGCATGTTTCACACAAGTTTACTAGAAATTACAATGGTTAGTTTCGTTGCCTGATACCTCGGCTCTGAGAGATAAGAGCTTCGCTCGAAGCCCCCAGTCCCCAACCTGCAGCGCACTACTTCCTCCTCTCCCTCTCTCCGCCCGCCAGAGAACTGAGCATTTACCTTACGTACTAATCACATTGGCTTAGCTAGATCAGTTTATGCGTATTGGGTTATGTTAATTTTTTATGCACTCCTGTAATTTACTTGCGACAATTTTCAATTAAAGAGCCCACTGTTTATGTATTTATTTTTTTCAGTTTGATATTAATGATGAATTGTTAGATCTCATATTTTTTTTTTGAGCGTCAATTAAATAATTTTCCATTGTGAAATATTACTATCAGTTCACGTTTCTCAATATTTTCTCACCGAAGTGTAATCTATTTTCGAATATTTATGTCGTACACAAAACGCAATCCATAGCAATACTAACCAGCAAAGTTATTTCTACTATACTAACGAATTTGCGCACGTGTAAGAGTTGCTTGTTCATTTTTTCAGTCCTCTGTCCTCACTCAACAATGCCCTTCAGTGGCAGCAGAGCATTAAGCATAGACATGGAAAAACAACCTGAAAACTCATCCTGCAACTCTATCGATAACTCGGCTTCCTCGAAGCACGTTAAGAACGACAGTTGCCTCGAGTTACTGTTCGTGGGGACTTCCTAGCCATAATAACGTCTTTGTCGATGTATCTTTTAAGATCCTTACATTAAGAATTCCTCAGTCATGTCATTTGCTGCAAATCGGTAAGTTATATAACACTACACTAAATCTGATTTGATTGGGAGTTTATGACTCCTTAACCACAACGAGGATGTTCCCAAGAAAAGAAGAAGGCACCATTTAGTGTGAAATTAAAGGAACGGGGAATTGACCATAGGGTACGTGCCTACACTCTGTACATAAAATGAAACCAGATAGAAGTTGAAGAGAGTAATAAGTGCAGGAAAATAGGGCAGTAGTGAACCGAAAAAAAAAACATTACGTCAAAAATTTAAAATATCTTATTGTTTCAACGAAAGGCCTATCTCAACCTTCAACTCAAGACTTCACATTTTCCTTTTCGGAACAATCGCACTAAGCTACCATTGATGAGTTCATAATGAAGATAAATCTTTCACGTGAGACAAGACAGTTGAAATATAGCGGTAGCGGTCCACCTGCGGTGCGACTGAGGATCCGCAGGTAGGAAATGGAATTGGAAAATTCTCCCTACAGAACATCATACTTTTATTTTACCCAATGCGCACGCACAGCTCCAAACTCTGATTAGTCTTTCTGTGGACAAGAACATAAAAATTGAGGCCTTACTGAAAACAGCGGCTGACACAAAGACACGAACGGTTGAGCATCGAGTTTTTTAAGCGCTGGTCTTACCCAGCGAAAAATAAAATTGACCCCAAAATATCCTACAAGCTTAAAAACAGTAAACACCCATTACAAATCAATTGAAATATTGAAATAAAATACACTTATCTACAAATACCACAATAGCTATGCGTGAGAATAACAATTAGAGTAAACGAGCTAAGTCCGTCAACGATATAAAAGCCGCCAACGCCCCGCACACATACATACGCAGAATAATTAAAAACTATAATGCATACAATAACAGCGATACGTCAGTGTGAAAGTTAATAAAAGCGACACGATGCGAGGCTAAGAAATCAGTGCGATCGACATTCGGAACAAGCGGCAGAGCATGAAGGCGTCAGATGAGAGGCCTGCACTGGCTACTTTACGTGCGCTTCTCCTGACCAACTCTCTTGTCTTGAGTAGCAGCTGCAGCAGCTCGGCCTTTGCTTGTCATCTCAGTCCAGATGCGGGGCTGCAGGGATAGGAAATGCTTTTCCCATTTGATGTTACAGGTTATTTATCGGATGATGGGACTGGCCACAATCGCTTCGTCACGACTCTCTAACTGTTGGCTCGGTAGAGACCTCTGCGTCAGTTGACATGAGCTGCAAAGGAAAATCGTGAATTGTACACACTGAAATATTTACTTCACTCTTAGTTATCATCTTTCCTAAAACACAGAAATTTAGGCGATTGTCCTCCATGGGCTTTGTTGCAAATATTGTATATTATCAGTTAGTGCAAGTCTTCCTGAACACAATACAAGTACTCCCAAGAGAAGAAGGAAGGCACCATCTAGTAAGGAATTGAGACAAAGGGGAATTCTATGTTCAAGATGGGTCCCCACTTCCTGCGGATAGAAACACAAAGATTGAAGAAAGTTCACGATATAAGATAAAAATTGAAAAGAAAAGTAATAGGAGATGAAAAAGTCAGAAATATGCCAAAAAGAGGGTTTGTTAGAAAAAATTATTCTATTTTAACAGGAGTAAGGTCTTCCTAATTTTCCATGATTTCAGATCTTCCTATGGGAGCGTTTATTCTCATGGATACAAAAGTTACATCTACCTGAGCAGCAACCCTTTTGCTCAATTTGATCCAAGCTTTATTAATATCGATAATAAATAGCAAGTTCTGGCTAGCAACGATGTACATTAGTTCTAAACTTACGTTTAGTTAAAGGTTCTCACAACAGCGGCAGCAGGTAAATATTTACGTAATTGATAATCATTAGTCAAAAACTACCAATAGGATGAGCGCATTTTCTTCCTGACAGTACCCCCAACGCCACATTGAGCTGTTCAAAAACATATTTTAAAAAGTAGCATTTTAATTTAAAAAAATTGCCGATCAAGATTGAGTGTTGGAACATATTGCAAAAATTAGATAATTGACAGTATTCACGTAAAATATTTCAGAAGGCAAAAGCCATTTGGATGAAATTTACTGTTTCCACTTGTACATGAAACACAGTTTTGCTACACCTAAGTGGAACAAGCTTTTAGACAAACGACTTCACTTTTAACACATATATTTAAGACTAGTAATTATGGAAGCTACGCAGTATTATGTGATTAACAACAACAAACATAACTGAGGAACTAAAATGTGATATTTTTCAGCTGAATGGAATTCATACGCAACAAAATAAGTATTTAGACATTCTAACAAAAATTTAGCTATTAATCAATTGAAGTAGCTCTTTTGACAATTGCACCTTTTAAGCTGTTCTTGTGAGTTTTCACTAAATCCCTACAAGATTTGAACGGCACCTTAGCCCATTCTTCTTGGGCAAACACCTTGAATTCATCGAGATTAGTAGGTGGTCTTGAGTGAATTTTTTGTTTCTTACCCAAATTTTCTCTCGGCTTCAAATCCGGCGATTGGCCAGGCCACATCAGTACCCTGCTACTGTTGCTTTAGAACCACTCATGAACTACCTAGGCAGTGTGCTTCAGGTAATCGTCTTATTGAAATAGTCGTTCACATCCAAGACCCAGTTTCTCAACAGATGTTTGAAAATATCTTTTAAATTCTAACGACATTTAGCACTCATAGTTTTTCTCAATTATTTTTAATTTTATTGTGTCAATATTTTTTAAAAATTTCATACATTATGATCACGCTACAATGTAAAAATGGGATGGTATTCTTCAGGAAGTAGGCTGTTCTACTCTTTCTCCAAACAAGAGCAACATCATTATAGCCACAAAGCTCGATTTTGTTTTCATCAGAACGACAAATTAGTTCACAGATAAATTATCATCTTCCGAATCTGCTTTTGAAAATTGCACTTTTGGTTTTCATTTGCATTTTTTCAGTGTTCTTACCTTGCGAGGAGATCCTGCTTCATCTTCTTTTGCCTCAAGTTCATTATTAATTGTCCTTTCAGAAACAGGTCATGCAGTAGCACAAAGACCTTATTACAAAGTTTATTTCTCGTCACAAACGGATTAGTTTTAACCATACCTAACATGTTTTGTGAGCTCTATTTGCTTTATATAAGAACCTTTGGGGACGTTCCAGAACTTAGAAACTTCTAGAGGCACCATTGATATTATATTTCTTTCCTTACAATGTGCGCTACAGTGCCTCAAACGGACATTTAGGTTCTTAGAAACATTCTGTCAGTTCATTATTGCAGTATGCGCAGCGATGAAAAGTTTTTCATTTCTTATGACCGTCATTTATTGCAGTATCTTTTAATACTTGCAACTAACCCTAAAACCATCTGACCATCTTACACAACATCCCTTCCGGGCTTTTCGAGAAGTTCCTTTCAGGCTTCTTGTACGTTTAGCAGACAAAATTTGCATAAATTACACATTGATTTATGAGATAACTTAGCGTCCTTAACCACAACGAAGACGTTCTAAAGAGAAGAAGGAAGAAGACACCATTTATATGGAATTAAGGGAACGGGAAATCTATGCACAAGATGTCTTCCTACACAAGATCCTCTGCACATAGAAACAGCAAGTTGGGAATGAAGTTCTATAAATGAGATGAAAGTTGAAGATGAATGACAGAGGTGCTGAAAAAACAGCAGAAAACCGAAAATAGATGATCTGTAACAAAACAAAAATCCTATTCCTGACGTGACCTTCAGAGCTTGAAAGCTATCTATCCCATGGGAGCACTACTTCCCATAGATAAAATAGTTACTTCTCCCCTGCGGGAGACTAGTCAAGGTAACAACTTGTTTCAAGAAATGAACATGTATACTCAACATGACATCAGAACGTATTATCTCGTTCAGCATACTTCAGCACACTACGCTTAATAACATGAAATTGGAAATTGAAAATAAGCCATCTTTAAAATTAGAAATAACAAGTGGCATACCAATTTCGAATATATTTCAGGGTGCTGATAACTTTACTCCCAGAATTTTTCTCCACACAATCTAAGGTTCAAGGCTCACATGTTAGATGAGATTAGGTGTTAGTTTAGGCCTCCCAAATCGCAGTAAAAAGCGTTCCGAAGAGAGGAAGGAGGAAGGCACCATTTAGCATGGAGATAATGGAATTGATTGATTTTAAATTAGTTTTAGCCTACCTTCACAACAACAAAGATGTTCAAAGGGAGGAATGATGAACGCACCATTTAGCATGGAGTTAGAGGAAATGTGGAATCTATGCACAAAGGATTTTTCCGCAAGGGATCCCGCGCGCAAAGAAACAGTAAGATAAGAAAGAAGGTTATGAAACAAGATAAAAGTTGAAGAAGAAAGTCAGAGGTGTTGAAAAATAGGACAGCAGTGAACCAAAAAAAGATGGTCCTCGACAAAACAAAAAACTTTTATTTCAACAAAAAAAAAAAAAGGCCTACCTAATTCTCAGCTCAGGACCTTACACTTTCCCCCTGGGAGCGCTAATTTCCATACATACAATAGTTGTATACTCCTGAGGAGGAGATAAGGGAATACAGAATCTATGCAGAAGGGGAGAAACATTAATTTGAGAAAGAAGTTCATGAAACAATATAGAAGTTGAAGAAAGTAGAAGGGGCTGAATAATAGGAGAGCAGTGAACCGAAAAAGGGGGTCCTTAACATAACAAAAAACATTTTATTTTAACAAAAAGAAGACCTGACTCAGCTCGGACCCTCGCACATTTGCCCCCTAGGAGTGCTACTTCCCATAGATTCAATAGTTGTATCCTCCTGAGGGGAACACACGGTAGAAGCATTTGGAAATGTAAACACAGTTATTGATAGTATTTGGTCAGGCATGCAATGAGCCAAGGCTGCGACGCGCGTGAAATGATTAACTGCAATCGACTTGTTATTTTGCATTGGATTTGTGATAATGGGACAGACCTCCTGAGAATACTGGGAAAGAGAACAAATCAATACCTTGAAAACGTGGAGAGAGCAAAAGTGACGACTTAGGGTTTGAGAGTCCAGACTGCAAGCATTAACACATAGAAAAAGTACAGGAATGTAGCTAGTAAGTAGCTGAGGAACAAACCAAGATCTCGCATTGAATCATCAGATTTACGTGAGAAATTTGATTCTGGCCCTGTAAGTTGTTGAGCTTTGGATGGGCGTGAGTGTGTTGAAACATTATGAACACCTGACATAGAAATGAGCGAAAACTAACCAAGTCTTACAGAACCTCTTTAATACTCACGGATAAAGAGCTCAGATTTGCAGTTTGCGGCTTCGCGAATCTTCCATGAAAAGAGTGAAGCTCGTCCATCCCATCAGCGCTCGTAGTGGGTTCTAAAGAATGAAACTCTGCAGAGGAGCACTGGCTGACTGATAGCGCCGAGTGGAGTTCAGTATCACAAGGCAGGGATGCATCAGAACACGATTTATCGTATGAACTCTGACCAACAGATACGAAGCAAGACTCTCCACTTGATTCAGTGAGACGGGTAGTTTCAGTAAACTTGGAAGAGGGTAAAGTTAGCGAATCATCAATGATCGTCAAAGGATACTTGAAATCCACGCTACTTGGGTGATGATTTGCTGGACTTGAACGATTGTAGTTCTCAGATGACAAAACAGCAGGTAAAAATGATGGTTCTATAGCAGATGAAACAGACGAAGTAACATCAGACTCGCAAGCAGCAGACTGACTTTCTTCTGTGGTAATTTTGGAAAAACTCCGTTTCGATGGAGGAGCTGTAACACCACCCTTATTAATTTCACAGGAGAGCTCATAAGAGTCACTGTCACGTAAAGGTACATCCCCATTTTTACAGCAGCAATCCCATTGTTTACATTCCAGACACGTGGAATGCCAAGAGGAAGAATTGAACTTGATAGGGGATAAGGGAGGAGGTGAGGGTAGTACTGGATTTCTGTTTGCTAAAGAACCACTATCTTCTCCATTGTTTTCGATGGGCGACAGACTACACATAGGACCATAACATGGAGCATCTTTCAAACCAAATCTGTTTCCTTTAAAATCAAACTCGCAATCCACTGGCGAGTGTTGAAGGCCACCGATAATAGGAGAAATACACCGCAGTTCAGAACATCCATTCTGTGGTGAGCGTTTCTGGACAGGCACAGCAGGCACAACTGTGGAATCCAAGGAAGGTTCGGTCAGAATAGCGGTGTTGTTATTTTCAACACTTTCCATAGTTGAAGAATGACTTTCTCGACTCACAACCTCAGAAGAGTTTTCATCAAAAATCTTCCCGCTATTTTTCAAGGAAGGACTCGAAGACATGCCTTCCTCACTACTGAATAGAAGACGACGCCTGAGCGAGGTGTTGTTGAGAGTAGTGAAGTCTTCAGGGTCGGTGATACTGTCACTTGTATTTACTTCAGTTGATTGGCTGTGTAATGCCAAAAGTGATTCTACATGTGGAGGTAGCACAGCAGGGAAAGACAAGTTCGTTTGGCAAGCAACTGAAATGCTACTGTGAGACTTAAGAGAACATTTCGCAAATGAAGGACTATTAAAATGCTGCCCACCAGATCGACTGTCAGCTGAACGAGGAGTGTGAAGAGGATTGGGCATTAAGCTATATTTACATCGGTCGCTTTGATCGGTGAATCTGCTTTTAGGAACCGAGTTTGTCCATGGACTTGGGAGAACACATCGGCGAGAAAAGAACTTTTCAATGGCTTCTTGAGCTCTTCTCTCATATTCTGAGTCGTGAGGCGAGTCACAGTAGCTTTGAGGAGATGTTAATTCGATGTGGGCAGGGTTCAGCAGTGCCATCTGTTCAATAGACCATCGGAAATCTGCACTCCGCTCACTCATTGAGTGAGGGGATATTACCTCTTTAAACAAAGACGGGCTGACGGTTGGCATCTGTAAACTGTCCGTACAAGAGTCAAATGGATTTACAGTGCTTTGGTCAGTATAGGGGAACTTGTCTTTTGGGTCACATTTCGTTGCATTACCGGAAGACCTTTCATATCGCCCTGATGAAGACTGAGGCGTAGGTGTAAAATGCTGCTGCTGACAAACACCCTTGGAATAATTAGACTTGGATGTTTTAGATGGTGTAGATGCTGTGTGAAGCGATGAAGGAGAATCAATATCGTACACTGTTTCTTTACCAGGAATTTTTGGCTTGGCATTATCGTCTTGTTCACGAGGTAGGGGGCTAAAAGGCAGCTGAGTGCTGCTGTCTGCTATTTCAGGAGCAGAAATGATAGTTGTACTAAATAAGTTTTCCTGAACAGCGCCACGGGTAACACTAGAGCCAGTGACTACGACATTAGAAAACTCAGATACATTGGTGCAAGAATGCTCTTTTATTTCTACACCTCCTTCCATTTGTGAGCCCAGACTACTATCATCTGCATAGGAATTTTCAATACCCATTCTATTCACAACTTCTTGCAAACACTCCGTTGTATCTATTGCACTGGACATTTTCAAATCAGTATGTATTTGTTCAAGAGTCTGTTTTAGCTGAGTTAAACTTATTTTATGACATTTTTTACATGAACTTGGATTAAACGGCTTGTTCAAGGATTCTGCAGTAACAGGTGATGTATTGCATTCACTGGGAACTTTTGCACACTTACATACATCAGGTGAACTCTTATCTTTCACAAACATGAATGAAGTTTTCATTTCAAATTCTGGGGGTATAAAAAGGGCTTCATGATCATTATCAAAAAAAGAAACATTACTAGCACAACTTTCATATTTATCCAATTGACCAGACAAAAAAAGAGCAACAATGTCAGGGCTATCTTGCCAGCCAACAGACAAACGCCCCAACTGCGAGTATTCCAAAAAACTGCTGGCTTTGGATACACTGGGAGCACTTGGAGATACAGGTAAGCTGCTCAATGTAGGAAGAGAGTCTTGAGAGTTATCACTGTTGAGGTATTCTAATGACTGGTCACTTGATTTTCTTTGTAAGGCAGCACAATGAAAACTTCCATCCATCCAAAAGTGTGACTCATCTTCTCTCATTTTACAAGCACGTTTTCTTCAGCAAATCTGGAAGCAGAAATGATAAACATCTTAATTCTATTGAATGGTATATAAAGTAGCTAATTAATGGTTTTGAAGGATACACAACCCTGCATAAATGGCATTGTGAAGAAAAAGAAGAGAAACTAATGGTCACACAATTAAACTAGGTTTCATCATAGATTGAGCTGCAGTAATGAGAACCAATCTAAAGTTTCAAAAAAGAGTTCTACTAAAGCGCCAATTAATATTTGAAGTACCAGAAAATGTAAATTTGTCTCAATACTTTGACCAACAACTTCCCATTACTGAAGACCATCATTCATTTGGACAGTTCTTTACATTAAACAGGCATCTTTAAATCATATTTGAATTGCTACCATAACTGTAAAATTACTCAAATTTGATAAGTGCATCAACTTCTATTTTAAAGAAACATTACAAATAATAATTAACATCCACAGCATAATAACAATAATTTTCTAAGTAAAGGATTCTCCTATCTAACATAATAATACCCGTCGTGCGTTTTTTATATATTAATTTATATATCTGTTCGGTGCTTGCTTCTTAAGAAACATAGGATGCCTGAGTTTGCAGCATCATGGATCCCGAATTCCTTTGTATTGAAAGATGGCCTTACATGCATTGAAATGTCTGACATTTTATCAGGATAGATACGGTTATGATACGATAGGATAGGCTGGGTAAGTAATGTTGACATATTTTTCACGGTTAACGATGACATTGTCTGTGAAATTTCCACGTTTCCTGCTACTACCTAATAATACCCTTGGTTTATTTGTTTAGAGTACGCTCCTTCCATATCTCTGTAACGCTCATCAGGACAGTTAAGGGAAGCAAACAGTTTTTTGAGGCCCAAAACTGAAAATGAGATTATTGCTTGAAAATGCTCCTAAACCCTTCCTCTATCACCTAGAAATGTCATTTGTCCCGTTTTGTCAACCCAAACCCCCATAATTACCCCCCCCCTCCCAACGCAGTTGCGCTCAGAGAGAACAACTGCGGCTCTGCTTAGCTTTGGTTGGTCACAAAGTATTTTCTTTGTTTGTAGACAACTGTCCGTTCATTAGAGAGGTTTTGTGGTCTCTTGACCTTCTCAGTGAGTGATTTTGTGCTTGTCCGTCCTTTGCAAAGCCTAGAATATTAAATGCAGCTGTTTGCTCTGGCCAAAAATGCCATTTCAACTTTGAGGGGCAATTCCAGCTACAGTTTTTCACCTATGGAGGAAATCTTTTTTGCATCGTAAAGATCAAAGTGGGTTCTATAAATACTCAATGTTGTTTTTTGAGAAGTTGATCAGAATTTTTTTTATTGCAAAAAAAATTTAAAAATTGGGTTTTAAAAATTCTAAATTTTGTAAAAAAATTCTGAAGCGATATTAAAATACTGTCTCGAACATATTTAGATATGTTCATTGTGAATCGAACAAAAAAACTAATCGCCTCTATGTACAATAGTGGCTGAGAAATTGAAATTTTAAGAAATTTGCCTCTGGGTGGGAGAAGGGGTCTGGGTTAATTCTTAAATCTTTATGGACTATAAATGTTTATTCGAATGTTTCAAACTTGCTGTGAATTTTTCAGAGCTTATTTCACAAAGGAGGTATTTATTTCTAATTTTTGAATATTTCATTGGGAAAAACCGTGCGGAGCCCTCTGCAGTTTGCAGCAGGTATTAGGGACTTATTAGTGGTAGTGACTTATTACAACTATGGAAGACTTATCTGAAATGTTTTAGACTTTTTAGTAGTGTATTACTTTGTAAGTTCTGATGAAAAAAATATGAAATCATATAAAGGAAACAATGTGTACTCTGCACTATGGTGTCTGGTAACTTTGATCGTCATTTTCTCAAAATTTGGGTCATAGATTTCGACGGACAATTTCTCCTACAGTTTTGAAGCTATTGAGAAGATTTTTTTGCATCGTGAAGAGCAAAGCAAGTAAGATAAATGTTAGGGGCAGTTTTTTGGAAAGTCGATTGAATTTTTTTTATCGTTCATAAAAAAAATGTTTTTAATATTCAAATAGTTGTAATATTTTCTTTTTTTCAGAAAAAACAAAAAAACCTTCCCTAGTTATCGTAGATATTTTGATTATGAGTCAAACAAAAAAAAAAAAAGCATTTGTCTCTATGTACAATATTGGCGGAGAAATTGAAATTTTAAAGAATTTTCCACGGAGGGGGGAGGGGACAAAATGGGTAAATTTCAAAATTTTAGGGCTACTTCTGTCAATTTAAATGTTATAAACATGCTGTCAATACCCGAAAGCTTATTTCCCTCCGAAAGTATTTTTATTCGTTTTTCAAAGAATTCATTGGAAAATTCGTTTCCTTCCCTTAAAATGACCGTCTCTGTGATACGATTTCACCAGTGCAGAAGTACAAGAATATTTTTTATCATGGTTACTGTTAGGATGGATATATTTGTTGGTCATCCACATCTGAAAAATTTGTTCAAGAAAGATATGGAATCCCGTCATTTTTGGCAGGCCGTGCACACTAGTAAAGTTATAATATTCAAGTGTCACATTTCATCACTAACAATTTTAAACTGCTGCAACCTTTAATCAATGGGTAAAAATCTGTCCCTTTTTTAATTATTAAGAACCTTGAATTATTAACACTTATTAGTTATTATTACAGAACATTCATTTCAACTTTACTTTCATATACCAAGCTGTACAATTCTTTGGAAGGCTTTGGTTATTACATGAATTTATCTATTTTTAATTCTCAAATTTTCTAATTTTGGAACTTGTTATTGAATGTATAAGCTGTTATTTTTTAGAGTAACAATAAAGGGTCTAGTTTTGTGATATGACAATGGAATATCAGAGAAGTGTAATTGTGGAACTCCATTTGACAGGAAAATCACAAAATGAAATTTAAAAATGTTCACAATTATAGAAGTAGAGCAATATAAAGAAACTGTAAATGTTGAAAATTTCACAAGATATGTCTGTCTAAAAACCGCAATGAAATAGAAAATCAGAAAGAAAATTATACCAATAATTGCAAGGAATTCTCTGAAGTCTACAAATAGAATGTCTTCCAGGGTTGGAATATCTAGAGGGCCTGTTTGTTGAGTTGTGAAAAGAGACTTGGGGCTTTCTCCTTCAAAATTAAGAATAATTCATAGCCTTACAAATGCATCAACTGAAAACAGATGCATGAGAAATTGTGCTTTCCTACATTAGCTTGCAGTTCAAGTTCTTAACTCTTTTGTGTTAACAGATGCCAAAATTTCCATTCTTACACAAGCTCTCAATCCTCAAAATGACTCAGATCTTTCAAAAATACATTAGTAATTTCAGAAAGTGTCAAATGTTTGACCTACTCAAAACTCAACCTCTCATGGTTTACTCTAGGTGATAAATAATGACAAATGGAAAAATTTCCTGTTCTAGTTCCAGAGAAAATGAAAATGAACACAAAAAATTGTGAAGAACACATACATACATGCATATACCAGGCCTCTTCTCCCTATGGGAGGGTAGCCAACAGCAGGCCACAAACAACACCCTTAAGTCACTAGGATGCGAGAGAGGCAGCACTGGCCACACCAGAACTGCCAGGATCAGCAGCAGCCCAGCACAACCACCTTCCA
>JACJUY010005792.1:25420-45455 GCA_014220935.1 Platorchestia sp. MABIK
ATATAAGAATAATTTTCAACTACAGCCCTGCTTTTATTTCTATAAAAAGTTGTATGTTCATTGCTGAAAAATGAAAATAAATGCGTCTTAATTAGCTTGATACAATGAAGACAGATACAATGTAAATTTGTATCATATCAATGCTAAAATGAAATAGTAAGCATACTTCTAGAATATAAGCGTGTATGTGTCAAAGATACGTGTACCTAAGTTGTACCAACACGTCACAAAGTCATTGCTCATAGCTGCCCACACGGATTGGGTTAAATATGCACCACGGAGGCGTGGTACACATTTTGCTCAACACGTGTTTCAACAATAAATTTTTATGTTGGTGACCGTGTGTACCATATTTGTCTCACGCGTTTTATTACATCTACATTTGCCTTAGAGTAACACTGATTTAGTCACCTACTTCCCTGACTGTGACACGCGCCAAACTGATGCAGTGGTGGACAATTGCAACCGTCGCATTGGAAAGACTGCTGAAGTAGCAACCGTAATGAACTTAAGAAATTGAATCACAAGATGTTGACAGATTGCTCAAAGGGACTAAATTTAGATGCGTTTCATTAAGTTTGCGTATGCTAAGGCTAATAAATTTCCAACCAAAGTTGTAATTTGTTTGGTGAAGTATGGGAGGACATCAAACATACAAATGTATTTTGTAGTGTAGTATTAGTGAATTTCTATAGGGGCTTCTATTGGAAATGTATAATTGGTAATGGTTAAAAATTTTACTTGATTCTCAAAATTTTCAAGTATGGTTTTTAAATTATAAAACTAATGTAGTATATATTATGCCACTTGATGTTTGTAATTGCTATCTTCACTGCTGCCCATTTTTTTTCAACCTGTTCCTTTTTCACTCACTCCTTACTGTATTGCTGTTTCTTTTTGTGAGAGATCTTGTTTGGGAACAAACCTTGTGCTTAGGTTCCCTGTACCTTAAATTTTATACTAAGTGATGCCTTCTCTCTTTGGAAATATATTTTGTGCTTAGAAAAGCCTAAACAAACTCATAATTTAATCAATATATGAATTAAAAATGTAAAACATGCATTTTGATTGACTTCAGAAGAGTTGTTGGTGAGCTGAATTGAGCCCTCAGGGGTATACATCTACAGTAATACCGCGACACACAAATCCCGTAGGAGGATGCCATTATTGTATCCATGGGAATTAGCATTCCCAGGGGTGTTATATGAGGTCCCCAGTTAAAGGTTAGGTAGGCCTTCTTTTTGTTTAAATGGAATAGGTCTTTTGTTTTTTTATTGACCATTTTTGTTTTGGTTTACTGCTGTCCTGTTTTTCAGCACTACTACTCCTACTACTTTCTTCTTCAACTTTTATCTTGTTTCATAAACTCGTTTCTTAGCTTACCGTTATTTTGCACCTTGTGAGTAGATTCTGCATTCCCTGAACTTCATACTAAATGGTACTTTCATCCTTCCTCTCTTTCAACATCTTTGTTGTGGGAAAGGGAGGCTGAAATTTTTTAATACTCAATCAATCAATCTCAACATACAAGTGTCCCAACATACGAGAAATTTGAGATATGAGGAAAGTTTCAAGGAAATTTTTGGCCCGAGATACGAGATAAATTTGAGATACGAGGACACGCGACTGTTCTTGATGCGGCCACTAGGTGGTAAAGTATGAGAGAGGCTGGTAACGAGGACAGAATCGATCGCTCTTTCCCATCATATCTACGTCGTGTAAAGGTATCTCCAAGCATTGGCCGTAGTATTTGCACTTTTTTTGTGTTTTTGGGTTAACCAGTGCAGAATCAAGTGAATAAGTAATGGGTACATGGGTTTTTGTTACTTTATGAGTGTAGGTTGTGAATTAGAACAATAAAATGTTTTTCCATTGTAGTTTATTGTTTTTATGTATTTTTCAGAGGGTGGAAATGGATTTATTTTTTTTAGTTATTTTATATGGGAAAATTTATTCGAAATATTAGCAAATTGACCTACGAGCTTGGGTCCCGGAATGCATTAAGCTTGTATCTCAAGATAGTACCATATTTTATTTATGGGAATGAGTATTTTCATGACAAAAAAATGAGATCCCAAGCTATAGTTCAGATAGGCTTTCCTTTGTTGGAATCAAGTTTTTGTTTTGTTACTGACTGTATTTTTATTTGCTGCTGTCATTTTTTCAGCACCTCTGACTTTTTTCTACTTTCATCTTGTTCCATAAACTTCTCTCTTGAGTTGCTTTTTCTATGCTCATGGGATCTTGTGTTGGAACACACCTTGTATATAGATTCCTCATTCCCTCAATTCCATCGCAAATGGTGCTTTTCTCTCTTTGGATCATTTTTGTTGTGGTCAAGGAAACATGAACTATTTTAATGAACCATATTCAGCTCTACATTGATACATGATAGTTATGGTGTGTTCTTTCTTATTTTATCAATAGTTGTAATAAATAATACTGTGAGGAATTTAAATTTATAAAATTTTCATAATCTTAGGTTTTTTTACCTGGCATAAATTTTATCATACTTCCCTTTTTGATTTTAGTTGCACCTTTGGTTCTATTGTGTTGTGAGATCTGTGTAGCATGACCAGCTTTTGAAATTTAATTATTAATAATGCATTGTTTTGTGTGTGTTTTTGTTCAAAACCATTCCCATCTTTCATTTCTTTGACATATATAGGTTTCACTTGATTTGGATGTATAACTCCAGAGTAAATTTTTAAATGTTCTAGAAGGTCTCCACAACTGGGGGTCTAATTTTATTGAATATACTGTACTCATTTTTAAACACAATTTTCTCGATTACTGTTCTAAGCACAAATGTGTGTTGCACAAAGTGTTGCTGGATTTGATGTTGCAAATTTCTGATTGAAAACTTTGTACAATGAAAACCTTAGTACTGACTGCGTACAATCTTTCTTGCCATGCAAGGAATATAACATGTAACTACGGATTTTTGATGGTATTGAAATATATTTTTTTTTGCTCAGAGTAATATATCTTGAGTTACTGCCAAATATGTTATTTAATGCTAGTCCCTAAATTTTTTAACTTTGGCATTAGTCTTTATGATATGAAATATTCTCTGGTTGTACCAGATCTGCTTTGCATGCATGCTACTGAGGATATTATTTGTCTACTCAGAAATGTACACATGAAAAATTGGAATTTTAGGAATTTCCTTTGTTTACTCAGTATAGAATTTATCACATTTTATCCCAAACTCAGTGAAGCAGATTGAAAATTTAAATGCAGGTAAGTATACTTCATTGGTCTTCACAACGTATTAGTGTGGGAGTTGGCAGTTTTTGTGGCATGTGTAGAAGTTGAAAATGTGGACATGTATTTATGCATAATAACATAAAATGGAATGTTTCAAGTCTTAGTTTTTATGCTAACTGTAATAAATGCTGTTACAGTTAGCACCGGCAATTATGCTATTAAATTTCAAGCATCAAATTATATGTTGACTCTAAATCAATATTTCATTTTTCTGAGTTAGTGACACTAAGTTTTCTTTGTGAGTGCTCAATTTGTAAGTATGGTGTGTCTAAATAATTAATGCATTGATATTGGAGCTGCACACAATTTATGACTGTACTGGAACTCAGATGTTTAATTTTTGTTGTTGGAGTTAGTTGAAAATGATGATGGATCCATCTTTAGAAATATCTACTTAGTATGAAACATAGTTATACAGTTGCAAATTTGTTTACTGTTCACATAAGAACCATGAAAATCTAAAATCTTCCATCATCTACCTGTACAAGTTTAAGGATAACACGTATCATTGAAGAAGCATGGCTGATATGGAAATTTTTTTACTAATATCAAACCTATTTTAATTATTTGATGCTCAAGATGAATCTCAGCTCCAACAGATCATGCGACCATTTAAAAATTTTCCTAATACTGGGTTAAAGGTGTGAATCAATATTCACTGTCAATAGCTATGCTTCTTGCAGCGGTTAAAATATTTTCTGTGCCTGCTTGCAAATAGTGCAACATTAGATTTTTGCTGAGTCACTAGGCCAGTTATTAGCTTCTCCAAATTTTTACTGCATTTCATTTCGTTAAACATCGAAGAAATATGTAGATACTTTCAAATTACCGATCGTAAGTTCTCGTTTGACTGTTACTGCGTTTCTGTAGCGAGGACGCTGCCAGAGCTTGCGGTAATGAAATACAACGACGGCAACACCACGGGAGAGGAAACGAGGTAGTCATTTCTATGGCGGAAAATACACCTCTTGTTCGGCCAGCCAATTGAAAAGCTTTATTACGAACAAACAGTATGACGCCACCATTGGGACGTGTCGGTAGGCCAATGGTGTTGCCAGATTTGTGGCTAGCAGTGTTGTCAGATGCAATATGGGTGCCGCTATTGGTCCGTTTCCGTGACGTCAGCATTGCCACACGGTCGACGAAAAAAGACTGATTTGTCCCTACCTTATTTCTTCTACCGTGTCAACACTGATTCGTTTTTCGATTTAAGCGACGGCAACGCTGATTTGTTTTTCAGTGGAAACTGGTCATTGTTGTGATGGGTGGGAGCTAGACATTTTTTTCGGATGCGGTACAGTGGGTAGCCTCTAATCTCCGTGTTAGATTGTGAGTTGTGGTCTAACTGGTGCAAATTGCCCAACTTCCTGGGAATTAGCATCCGGGGTGATGCTCACGCACTCGCCCAGGCTTTAGTCAAGTGTTGTATGAGTTAGTTCATTTGTAGTTGTGAGGATCGAGTTTTTGTTTTTTCGGGCTCTGATTTGCTTTGCTGTTCATATAAGTTTGTAAGGTCATTTCAAGCAATTGGTATATTGTATAATTTGTGTATAAATTTTTGTCGAATTCATTAAATTGAATTTGTTCCTTGTTTACAATTCTTATTCAGAACCTAGTGAACACATTCTTTTGTATCATTTAGCATAGCTACGACAGGCCTGTATGAATCCCTGTTTTCAGAAACCTTAATCTTCTAATCTCTCCATACCCGTAATTCATTTAACGACGAAAGCATTTGGTTCCCTTTTCGACTAAACGGCTCATATTTTCTGAGGCATAATTCCATGAATTTGTTCGAGGCCGAAATCACATATTCACTAGCGCCATCGCCAGATCGCGATCTCCTCACACCGCATATTTGATACAGTAAAGTTTGTATCCCTGTATAAATAGCAAGTTGCTCAGAACTTCATAATAAATATAGTGAAAAATACATATGTATATTGTGTTGACTATTCTCTGGTAGTTGCAGGGATAAGGTTTGCTTAGTCAGTGAGCATGATGTGCGAAATCTAAGTGAGACGTTGTTGCTTTTAACTGGTCATTTCAAGCACACATTCATTGTGAAGCGCTGATCACATAGCATTATAGAATGATGAGTTACACAGCTAACTTTCAGCTGAGTCAGTTTTTGATTCGAATACAAACAACTTATTTCTGATGTAATTTATGCTTTGTGAGCATTTAGTGTGTCTGTACGAATACAAAAATTAGCATACTTCAGAACTGACGTAGAGCATAAGATAGGCATAGGATAGTTAAGTCCGTCTATCCTGTGCTAAAGCGAGTGGCGCCTTCGGAGAGATTCTGTTAGATTACCTCAGCTGTAGGTAGACCTCGACTTTTTTGTTCACTCAGCTTCTTTCAGTTTTCATGCCCCTTTGCTATTAATTCCTTGCATTTAACTTTCTAAATTTGCTGCTTCGATGCGAACACCTTGTGTGGGAAGACACCTTGTGTAGAACTTTTCAGTTCATACTAAATGGCTACTTCTCTTCGCCCTAGTAAGTAAGATCGCTTTCGTTGTGGCTAGGGAGTCTCGAGCTTACTATAATAAAATTAAAACCGATGCTATAGCAAACTGTAATTTGATACAAAGTCTAACTCATAAATACATGCGTTTAAAATTATAGTTTAATTTAAATGCGGGCTGAACCTAAGAATGTTGAAATTGTTGAAAATGTATGTTCAAGAGAGAAAGGTATTAGTGCATGCAAAGTAGTACAATTTCTAGTCGTTTTGTTTACCACGTGTCATTACGTACTTAAAGTATTAAGTTGCTCCCGAAGACAATTCTAGCTTAGAATTGCGTCGCTTACTTAATACCTGCTATTTGAGACCTATTTGTGTTCAGATTTAGCTATGTTGGTTTCCGAGCACTGTACAAAATTTCAGTTCCCCTTCAATGAGCGCGTGGTAAACAGTGGTGATTGGCTCCAGTTTTCTAACGGTGGGAAGCCAGATGAGGAAACTGCTTGGGTAACGGTGCGAGGCAGCGTTGTCCGGTGGTGACCATGGCTAAGCTTCAGCAACGGTGAGGGCTGCTGGTAGAGATGCGCCAGCCGGCCCTTTGTCTCTTGCTGCTGCAGCCTTCTGGGCCTCTCTGCGTTATTCAAATTTCGCCATGTCATTAGGCTCGTGTGTTTGTTAAATTTCTACTGTGTTTACTATGGAACTTTTGGGTTCTGTGTGCGCGCGTTTGAGGTATTTTTCGTGTGCTAGTGTATTTGTCATTTTTGCGCAGCCTTGAATGTGGTTTTAAACTTGACTATATGATCAGAACACATTTCTTTTTCGTCTCTTTTTTTTCTCTGAACATTTTGAGAGCATGTTGGTGAGATAGTCGTTTTGTTGATCAATTTTTGCGAAACTATTTCTTCACTCATGTTATTAAGATTATTTATCCCAGTCGTGCTGACCGCCACGCTCTTTAGGTAATGAGTAGCCTTATACTTGCGTACGACATTGTAATGCTAATTAAAATTGATTTCAAATTTATTTGCGTTTATCTCTGACCACGGATAAACTATATATTCCGTGTTGACATAATGTATGTGTGAGCTTGAAAATTAATTTCTAGGCGGACTACAAACATCACTGTGACTGTGGAAAAGCTACTTAAGTAATAAGTCTCTAAAAGTTACTTTTTCTGAGGCTGACAACCAATTTGTGGTCGAATCACCGACGTAATATTGATCTCAGATAAACAATATAATTCGTTCCTGGAAATCATGCACTGCAGTTGAACACTTATTTGTAGGAAGATTTCTTTAACACTAGTGTAGAAGACCCATCAAAAATGACGGGATTCGTTATTTTTATTTTATAAATCCTCCAGATGTGGATAGTAAATATATCCATCCTAATCATACATGCGATTAAAAGATTTTTCTACCTGTGCGCTTGTAAAGCTCGTAGAAATCGAAGAAGCTGTTTCTTAAGAAACATTCGCCGAACAAATATGTAAATTATATAAATACGTAATCATACCAAAGGTATTAATAGATATTGATCGTATAACCTGCACAAGGTGTTGACGAAAAAATCGTCCACTGATTTTGAAAGTTGGTATGATGCCTTACAGCAGTTTAACTTCGGTGAATAATTAAACTTTAATCCTTTCAAAAGTCAGCTTCTTAAACATGGTAGAACAACATGGTATACATACATGAAATCTGTGAGTACATTTTTTTTTACGTTTGTGTATGATCCATGTCAAGAGCTTGAGAAATTTTTGTGTCTTCAAACTACAGCTCAATAAACATAGAACAATATGTTATCATACGCACACGAAATCAGTGAATGCAATTTTCTTGGACCCCCAAAAATCCGTTTCAAGAACTTGTCGGTAGCTGGGAAGCGATTACCCGTTTTTTCAAAGGTATCATGGTTACCGCTACGTGGCGCCAGCGATGTGAGGCGGAGTGTAGACATGCACGCGCGACCTTCACAAGGCTGGCAGGCTCTAACGGCGGCCTCTTCTTTGCTCTTCTAACTCGGTCCTGGTAGTGGTGATTTGTCGTGTACGTGTGTGCTAAAACGGGACCACCATCGAACGTCGTGTCACGTTAGTTAAAACTTGTAATTCTTCCAGTAAAGTGAATGTGTAAGCCATTCATCAACCTTTATTGAGCACTCTAACGTGGTGATAATGCTTCGAGATAGTAAGCGTCTTATCGAAAGGTTCTCTCTTGCGAGTACGTGCTAATTTTGTGGAAATGAATTTTTGTCGAGTTAATTTTCTCGTTCAGTGCTGTTTTGAACTATTGTTCGGTCGTTTTGAGGTCTGTAGCTCGTTTAATTTCATGCTCTGATGTGCTTAGATTTCACTTAACTTTGCTCTTTATGATTCACTTTCTATATTCAATGTGTGTGCACGTAACTAGTCGCGATTGAGGTGACGCATTTTCACTGAGTACGTTCGGTCGTTCAGGTCTCACTTCCAATCCTCGTGAAGTTCATGGGATTTGCAGGCTTAGAGGCTTAGTCTTTTGTTCATAGAGGCAGTCAACACATCGCGCAAACCTGTTATTTATCATGAGTTTAGTCGATACCTTCGTTCTCAACCAAGTTTTATTTTAAATTCTCTATTTTTTTCTCTTAGCGCTGTTCATTGAATGAAATTTATATTTCTTTGTATCTATCATTTTTTTCTGTCTCCTGAACTTGTTTGCCTGATCAGATATCCCTACACGAAATTCTAGTTCTATTAGTCAAGGTCTTGTGCAGGTGGCGATATTTGGGCAGTGCCTCCTTGCAAGTTGCTTTGTAGTTACCTTATTATATTACCCTAACTTGACACTTTCTGAAGCTTGCTTCTTCTTCATTACTTTAATATTCTAGCTGCTGAACTATGAAGTATAATTTTCCTGTTAATAGTAGTTGTCAGTATGATGCAAATTTCAGGTAGTTCTCAAATTCACGTTATCTAATATGTCGAATGTTAACAAAGTGGGTCTCTGCGCAGAAATTTCCGACGATATCCGGCTGTGATTGTCTGCGTCACTATCATATTGCGGTCATGAGTCGCATTCTCAAAATAGAGCTACAACAAAAAACGTGATGAGGGTTTTCGTTAGTTGACGCACTTCACTCCACACGTTAATTTTTTTGCAACATAACGACTTGGTGTTGGCCAGTGACACTGCTTCGCTAAAGCGCGTGCTGGTGCCAAGTTTTTCTCTAGACTTTGTGCTAGTGTTCATTGTTAATCTTCAAGAGGCGTCAATACACCTCAAATGCTTCACACATGTTGCGGAAGTGTATTGGCTCATCACTGGGCTACTCGTCTCGAATGTATACAGTCCTTCTCGCATTTTACTGTGTAAATCTCTTGTTGTCCATCGGGAAAATGTGAAGTCCTGAGCTTAAGATTGTTTCTTCCTTTTGTTGAAATAGAGTAGGTTTTCTTATTTTGTTACGGGCCATCTTTTTTCAATTCGTTGCTGTCCTGTTTTTCACACCTACTACTTCTTAAATTTTCACATTGTTTCATGAAATTTTTTCTCAACCTCAAGTTTCTAAGCACCTTGTGCATAGATTCCACATTCCCTCAAGTTCATATTAATTGGTGCCTTCCTCCTTCCTCTCTTTGGAACGCCTTCGTTGTTTGTGGTTAGGGAGGCTTAAACCAACATCAAATCTACTCGAATAAATCATGATTTATCGTATAAACCATGCATTGTTGAGACATATGGGATATATGCGAAGCAGGAAAAGATTTGCTAGAAGTTTCTTCCTGTACAATAAATATGGTTTTGCAGGTGGTCTTCAGTGTGTGTGTAGGTTGATTTATACACCAAGGCTGCCTGATTGGCCTGGTCCTGTGGAAATTTTCAAATGTTGCTTTTTTCAAGTAGAAGTGCCGTAAATGCTGTTTAACGTCTGGCACGCGCAGGGTTGCTAAGCACTGAGGGTTTTTATGAAGACCGTATTATATTTTAGAAGTAATAGTTAGAGAATTTCGACCAGAAAAAAAAATTATGTAGCTAGCCCTGGACTACGCACATGTGCGGTGCTGCTGATGGTTAATGTCTTGAAGGACATCAGTTCCTAGATAAGTTATCAGTAAGCACCCATGACTGTTATGTGATTATTTGGGTTCATTGTTTTTTCCAGTCTTTTCTAATGTCCACTGTGGTGTGTTCTGTGCGTCACATGACGTCTATCGTTGACGAATCACGTGTTTAATTAATTGAATATGCTTAAAAGTTTCGAGAGCAGTCGTTCACGATGTAACTGAGAAAACGGTTTTTGTGTTGTGAACTTCTGTAATATGTACAAAGATCCGTTAATTTTCAATGAATTAACAAAAGAACGATACATGATTCGAGTATCAGATAAAAGCACACGAAGAACAGCAACCGGGGTTAAACCCTTGATATAATTATATAATATTGAAAACACGGGCGACTGCGCCTGAGTTGATCATCAACTAGAGTTTAACTGGAGTTGCTGTTCAATTCTATCCAGTCCGCTCAGTCCGCGTGAGTTAGCTGGTAGTTACTGTTCGATTAATGCAAAAAGTGAACGCAATGAGTAGGGTAACATTATTTTCGATCATAGTCGACGGTTTTCTGAGAGNTAATGTTTCAAATTTTCAACGTACTGTAGAAACTGTTCTCGTTGAAATTTATTAGGGTGTTCATTCTACTAACAAGTTCGTCTGTAAGTCATGTGAACGTGCATATTCTTGCCTGTGAAACGCAATATATTGAGTTAGGACAAAGTAGTTATGATAGTAGTGCGATAATTCTTTTAATTATTGCGGTTTCGATAGTACAGTTATCCTCGTGATCCTAAACATTATGATCATTTTATATTTGTAGTATGTTCTTCTGTGATGTGATGTGTTCACTTTCATCTGGTGTAATTTACAGCAAAAGATTGATAGCCTAATCGTTCACCTGTAGATAGCGACCAAAATAGCAGTTCTTACATTTTCGGAGAATTTTAGAGAATATCCAAACTCCTCAGGGTTCAGTACGTTGAAAACGTTTTTGTCGTAAGACTGGTTTCTTTGTTATGCATAGAATGTTAAGTACTTTGTATGATTGTTTCCTCAGCTATGTGTATCATTATTTTAGCTTTTCTTGAAAACTTTCATTCTGGATCTCTGGACAAATATCTCAGTTGAGTTAGGTATGCCTTTATTGCTGAAATAATATTTTTTACTTTATTGAGAATCATCTTTTTTCAATCCCCTCTGTGGGATACAACTGTTGTATCTATGAGAATCAGCGCTCCCAGGGGGAAAATGTGTGCGGGCTCGAGCTGAGAGTTAGGTAGGCCTTCTTTTTGTTGAAATAAAATGTTTTTTGCCATGTTAAGGACCACCTTTTTCGGTTCACTGCTGTCCTGCTTTTCAGCACTTACTACTTTCTTCTTCAACTTTTATCTCGTTTCATGAACTTCTTTCGCAATTTAGTGTTTGTATGCCCATTCTGCATAGATTCTGCATTCCCTAATATCCATCCTAAATGATGCCTTCCTGCTTCCTCTCTTTGATACGCTCTTTTTTGTAGCGGTTAGGGAGGCTTAAACTAATCTATAATCTAATCTTCTGATGTTTGTACATGCAAAACAAAACGGTCAAAGTTATTTTTCGCTTGTGTAGTTAACATCTGCATTATGGCTATTCCAACTTTTTACGCCTAATTCAATTACGCTTGTGTTCATTGATTCCCTTGAGAGCATTAGGTAGGCGGTGCCTGAGAGTATGTTCTCTGAGCGCAGGAATGCCCGTGGTGTTGTGAGTGTCCTTGACAGCCGCAGCAGCGTGCAGCAGCGGTTGCGAATGAAACCTGTTCATGCCAACGCGCCTCGCTTCCACCCTTTAGTCCATCCGCGCCTTCTGCCATACAGATTTTAGCGGTACTTCAGAATCCAAAGCTTGTCCATACCGTGCACTGATTTGCTTCTTAATGACTAGTTTCTTGGTCTGTACTACTCCCCTGTTTAGTTGTTTTCCAAGTTTAGGTGATTTTATGCATGTGTTTCTTTCTGAACGACTGTGGTCCTAGTGTCGCAGATGCAATCGCTGTGTGTACAGTGGGATATTTTCGTGACTGTTGTGTTGAATTCAACCTTTTATACGTCACATATTGAAAGTATATATCATCGTAGAATGTATTATGCTAATTTTTTTACTGACTCGTATTTTATGCATCAAACTTATTTGAAGGTCTTTAAAGAGTTAACATGTCAACTTGATACGCTTTAAGTTGTAAGCTTGCTTATGAAACTCTGGATAAATTAGTTGCAGCATTTTCTGAACAAGTACATTGATCTCATTGAAATTACAGTCTTGCTCATTGCGTAGGTTGGAATGTGCGGATTTTCTTTTACGCATAACGTCTTCGCAAACTCAAGACATTTCTGTCGGATTGGCAACACCTTCAAAAGGCTTTGGTTAGGGCTACGGTATCCTATTCCAAAGTAGATTGGAATGTGCTATTTTTTGTAATACATTTTTCCTTTTTGTTTTGAACGCGTTTCCTCGTAATATTGAAGTAGATTCTAAGTTCAATTTTTTGAATGATAGAATTCGCATTACCTAAGCAATTGGATTAATTCAACTTTTTAAGACTAACACTTGTGTATAGAAATAGGTTAATTTATAAATTCATTATAGCAACGAAATAGTTCATTGTTGTTTATTCTCTCTCAAACCGTCGAGAGTCATGAGTTTTTTTTATTTTTATTGAGGTCTACCGAACTTTCTTTAGGAATGACAACTCGAGTGACCGACCATAGTAGGACAGACGCATGCACCACTCAACTTGAGCGTGATTTACTTTGTATTCTTGGTGTGAACGGTCGTAGCTTAGATCCTCGTTTCCGTACCCGCCGATATCACACATTGAATGACTCAGCTGGAGCTGCTCATGACGCGTACATAGGCGCACAAAACTTGGACTGCCTCCATGGAGCTTCATGGGTAACATCGACGGAGCTCTTGGCTGATAGCAGGGGGAATTATATGTTCTACGAATTGTTCTAGCAGAGTTATTCTTGAGAAATACTGAGCAGCGTGTATTGAGCATGCGCAGTCTCTATCAGTTCTCTGGAAATAGCAGGTGTAGAGTAGGCGAGACCGCGAGACTTGGCAAACGACTGAGCACTCAGTCGCGTTATTGCAGTGATTGCGTGAGGTTGGTGCTGCTCTGAGTGTTCAACTATTTCGTGGGCCAGCTGTACGATTCATTCTGTCTACTGTGCAATATTCGTCATAGTTTGGTCGTGTGGATTGCAGTGGTATGCGTTGTGAATGTGGCTCGCTCCTCTTAGAAGGTTCTGTTGGTCTAATAGAAGGGTTGTGGTGTTGGGTAGAGCTTTGTGAAGTAGTGTGGTGTCCCCCACTAAACCCCTGTTATATAGCTGTCTCTTCTCCTTCTGGCCTTCGTAACTTATATTGCTGATGCAGCACACCTCTGCTCTTCTTTTCGTGCATCAAATGGTTTTTGCGGCCCAACTATTCAACTGTACTCTGGTTTTACAAAGGTGGATTATGGACAACAGGACGGAACTGAAGATTTTCTCGAGGACTCGAGGAAGATTTTTAAATACGGAAACCACGTATAATCACGTCTTTCCCTTTGTCACTTGAATCATAAAGAAAAAAAAAATCGCCTTCTGTTAGCTACATTTTTTATGTTAGTACATTTAGTTGTGTAATGAGTTTGGATTTTTCGTTGTATATTTAACAAAACAAGGAAATTGTTTCTGATAGCACAATGGCAGGGCCACTTGCGTTCCGAGTTTTATCTGTCAAATGTTCAGTTATGTGGAGCAGCCTTTCAAGATTAGGATTTGCATTTCGTTTATTCGTTCACCTGGAAATACACCGCATTGTAAAGCTGCTTGAATTTATCATGTTTCATTTCGCTTTGATGGTACAAATGCATTTAAATGTAATGTTTGCCATGAATAATTTTTTTTAGTTTGCTGCTCTTCTGCTGCTTTTGAGAACCACTTGAATTATTCATATATTTCGTTAGTTGATTTAAAAGAAAGAACAAGTGATTAATTAATTCAGAGATTTGGGTGTTCTTCTTTTTTAATAATTGTGTTAAGTTTGCCTATTCATCCAGTCATATTTTAGAGTATAAAGTTGAGTTTGTTTCATAATTTTAATAATTGCATATTACTCCTGCAAAATCTAAAATGATTTTGGTAATAGAAGGCAAATTTCAGTTGTTCCATTTAAATTTTGAAAAATTGAAATTATGTTCTACCTACAAGCTATAATTTAGGGTATTGTTAGTTTAATAAAATATTATAGATATATAATAAAAATATCATACAAGAGTACCAGAGTTACGTTAATTTTTGTAGATGTGGTGCAACTTAGACCTGAAATTTAACCAGTTAGCACCTGTGTGTTATTTGCATCAAGGCTGGAATATTGGAGAGTTCTTTTGTTCTAATTTCTCCTTATCTGTATGCTACTAAACTTGTGCCACAAATTTCATTTTCTTTGAAAGTTGAATTAAATCAACAGTGTGGATAAGCATTCCATATGATTTCTCAGGGGGAAATAACTATTATATCAATAGGAACTAGTGCTCCCAGGGAGAAAGTGTGAGGTCCTAAGATAAAGGTCAGGTAGGCTCTCCTTTTGTTGAAACAGCATAGGTTTTTTTGTTATGTTATGGATCATTTTTTTTTTAGTTCACTAATTTCCTGTTTTTCAGTGCCTATTACTTTCATCTTCAATTTTTATCTTGTTTCATTAATTTCATTTTCAACTATGTTTTTATGCACCTTGTGCGTAGATTCTGCCTTTGTTGCAGTCAAGGAGGCATAAACTAATATCTAATCTATTCTATAATGAGTTTCATCTCTTTACTCCACAAAAAATGTAGTGCTCCTAGGGGAAAATCTGTGAGAGCCCAAGCTGAGAGTTTGGTATGCCTTCTTTTTGTTGAAATAAAATTTTTTTTGTTATGTTAAGAACTACCTTTTTATAGTTCACTGCCATGCTGTTTTTCAGCACCTACTACATTCTTCTTTGACTTTCCATCATGTTTCATAAACTTCTTTCTCTACTTATGGTTTCTATGCCCCTTCTGCACAGATTCTGTGTTCCCTTAACTCCATACTAAATGGTGCCTACCTCATTCCTCTTTTTGGAATGTTTTTTTTCAGTTAGGGAGGCTAAAACTAACATCTAATCTCTCAGGAAAATTTGCATTGTGTGGTATGTGTGCTGTATTAGTTAACAGATAATGAAATTCTGATTTATTTGTTTCAATTTAAAAAATAAACATTTCAAATGAGTTAAGAGTTCTTGTAGAAAGTGTTATTTAAGAGACTGTTGGTTAGCAAACATATATATGTACTTTTATTTGTGAGTTATTAAGTTAGTCCAGGAATTCATACAATGGTTAATTTGATCGCTCATTGTTAACTTCACATAAAGCTATTAATTATTTGTGGTACATATTGTACATTTAAAGAAGCATATTGTATTCAAACATAAACTCAGTGTTTTGTTTTTTTGTAATTTTTCTGAAACCATTGAAATAATTTTGTGCAGATTTAGATGCTTGCTGGGAAGAATGATGACCTCAGAGCAATAAGTGTATTTGAATCCATTACTCTTGTCTGCTGTGAAGTTATAGGCAGTGCAAGTTGCTAGTTTTGCTTGTGTGAAAGAAAAATCTCAACTTGAAGTGATCATTTGAAGTGAAGGGGCTCTGGCTCATGTGAAGTGTCTTTGCCCTGGTAATGGTGCTGGTGTGGTTACCATATTAGTTTATATCGGAAGCTGTTCCCTCACCATTTCTCCCACTCTGCACGTCCGTTTGAAAACGTTATAGGTGAGTACTCCTGCAGCATTTGTTGCTAATTAAGCTCCTATTTTACTCATGTTCCTCAACAAACCTGTGTTGATCATGCCTCCAGATTATGTCTAACCCTCATGTGTGTTGATGTTAAAAATTTCAGTGTGCATGTATTCATTGTGTTGTACTTGGGAGTTGTTGAAGTGTGAGCTTTAGGGAAATCTTCTTTTTAATATATAATTTCATTTCTGTAATATTTGTAACCGTTTGAAGAAAGCTTGGAACCTACAGCCTAGGTATGTTTCTTTAATGCTTTTTGCCACTGTAAATGATTTAATATTTGATATTACATTGCAAGTAATTTTGTAATTTTTGTACTAGTGGCATGCAATCGTTTGTTTGCTGACCGAGTGTTATAAGTATGAAAAAAAAATTTGGTGAAACTACTGAATTCGGATGTATGTAATACTTCTACACAATTCTAGAAATACATTTTTGAAAAATATGTAACATTATTGAAAAATACAGAAATACATCACGCAACTCTAAAAATACTGCTCACAACTGCTTCAAATTGTGGGGTAGAATTATTTCAGTGAACAGTAAAATGCGACGCTAGTTGTTTAGCTACCACTCCGCCTACCCCACCAGCTGTTGTGAGCATACTTGATACCAAGGAAGCGACGGGCGTTTCGACGCATCGGAATTACTGTTAGCATGAGTCACTGCCAGTCTTCGGGTGCTTTCCTAGGACCTCCTCTGTGCTGGGAGCCGTGCCAGTGAAGGCTTCTGTGACGTCAAGTTCGCTTAGCTCCTCATAACGCAAATAATTCGGCTTTCATTTGCGCAATAGCGAAAGTACTTGAGCTATTCATACATCACTGACGAGCCAGACTCGTTTGTGCTCACCAGGTGGCAGCTACGAAGTAGCTCTGTTTATTGAAGCTGAATTTGACCGTACTTGTACTTGTTGGTGGCCAAAATTTTAGTTCTGTGAGCCACTTCTGGGTTATTCAACTCGCATCTGCACTTCTCTAGTATTGCGTAATTTACCGTAGTGGATGTACGTCGTAGTTTCAAATTCTATCCAAGTACGCATATACAAGAACGGGAATTGGTTATTGATGTTGAACGAAGTGTTTCACATCCTACGTTACGCAGCCTTCTCATTAGGGTGTCCAAATTACGAGTGTCCTGTCTTGACGTCAAAGCGTTTGTCGTCATGTGGGTTAGGACTGAGTATCTGTGAACTCGACATTTTGTTGCTCATTATAGCCCCCGTGAAGGCCAGCAGCACCAATGGTCCCAGCGCTTGAAGCCGTGTTGTTCTTGCTGTGGTCAGAAGTTGACTGACTATATACGCACATTAGCGCTGCCAGATCGAGCTTTTCTCACCCATTCGATGAAATTTGGGATTCTGCGATGGAAAATTTGCCACTTAAATGTCATTTTAGAGCGAAGAGACCAAATTTCTAGGTTTGGATTTAGACCGAGCCTGTAAACGGCAATGTGGCAACCCTGCGATGCGTGGTGATCGGTGCGTAGTTTCTTATCTTCGCAGCCAATGGCCATTGCGACTCAATTTGGCCCCATTAGATGACGCCACGGAGCAGCTGAGGGCTTCAGCAGTTCGTATTCGTTGTGTTCAATTTACCACCCAGGTTTTGTGTAAAATTTGCTGCGCCCTTTAGTGAATTTTTTAATCGTCTTTTTTCATGGGAATAGACTAGCGGGCACTTACGGTTCTCATTGGGGTTTAGGTCTTCCGTTTTGCCCTTTCCACTTTCTGAATTTGTTGGGTAATTTTCGTTTGAAATTAAGTGCAGATTTTTAGATATTTCAAACAAAATAACCCACCAGTATTATTCACGTAATTTAATTTTTACTTCAGTATCCATTCGTTTTCGATTATTCCACTGGTGATAAATATTTAAATATTTTCCAAAAGTTCATGATCCTATGCTTGCTGTGATTAATAAGCATATAAATGCATCACTACGGCCGTGAAAAGGTTTTCGTTTGATTTCGACTCTTAATTGGAACATATTTGTTCATGAAAGCTCCATTAATATTCTAGTCTTGTGTATGCTTTTGTATTCGTGAATTGGGGTGTTGAATTTATGAACGATATGCTAATCGGCTTTTTTTTAAATCTATGGAAGTAAACTCAATGTTTCAACTTTTTCTTGCTGCCGAAGGCAATGCGTCACGTATTTTCGAAAATATTTTCTGCACTTTCAATTTAGCTTAATTGCGCATCGAACTTCTGTTTTTTTTANGGGTTAAACATCTATACTTATCCCCTCTAGGGGATACAACTATTGTATCTATGGGAATTAGCGCTCACAGGGGAAAATGTGAGGTCCTAAGCTGAGGGTTAGGTAGGCCTTCTTTTTGTTGAAACAAATTTTTTGTTCTCGTTTTGTTAGTGACCATTTTTTTCGGTTCACTACTGTTTATCAGTACCTCTGACATTCTTCAACTTATATCTTGTTTCATAACCCTCCTTCATATCTTACTGTTTCTATGCGCAAGAGATCCATTTCAGGAACTCCCTTTGTGCAGAGATTCCTTGTTTCCTTAACTCTAAACTAAATGATGCCTTCATACTTCCTCTTTTTGAACATCTTTGTTGTGGTAAAGGGAGGCTAAAACTGGTTTATAACTAATCATCAAACATGAACATTAATTAGGATCGCAGGAAGTTTATCTGTTGATATCTATCCCTTAATTATGCTGAATCAATAGGGATGTGAAATAATGGGTGAAATATCTAATTTTAATGTGTGAATATACATGTGAATTACGCCCATAATAAGTATATTTCTTTCCTGAATCTAATTCTTGATTATTCAATGTTAGATGTTAGATCAAAAAAAATAAAAATAATCTGATAGTTGATGCCTAGTCCCATTGAAGTTTCCTTGGGTTGAACACGATACCGTCGCCGCATGCTTTAGGAGCATCTTACATTGGGTGCTGGTATTGAACTATTTCGTTAATGAAGCAGAGGTTCGTATAAGTGTCTGCGTGCAAAGACTCAGACTTACATAAAATATTCATAAAGTCGTGTATTTAAGTTTATCTGTTAAATTTCTTTCAGCTTGAAGAAATATTAGCTAATTTCGACACGCCTGCCCGTAAGCTGTCATGAACAACCTTCGATGCGACGATATTGGGGGAAAACCTTGTGTAGCAAAAGTGCGAGTGCGTTTTGGGGCAAGTTTTGGGGATGTGATGCGTCCGCATCTTGCATGTTGCTTCTCCGTTGCTTGTATCATTTCCGTCAAAGTTGAAATCTGTTCTCAGAAGCTAAAGGCCGGATTTTTAAATGACGTCACGAACGAATGACGTCACAGCAGTGCAGTTACTTAGCGTAAAAATGGGACAAAATAAAATGAAGGACTTACGCTGCTTGCTGTACTGATATGACGACGTGAAATGTTTAAAAATCATTACCCGGATCAAAATTGAAATGCATGCGTAGTTTAATTAAAAATTAATTGAAAAAATATCGTGCCAAAGCAATCCCGCTAAATCCCTTGTGCGTACTGTGCTGCTCAGGTGAAGCTGATGTGTGATTTAGGTTGATTTTTTCACCTAAATACGAAGTTGCTTCTTCGCAGACCCTTTGTGAGTGATTTAGTTGAGAACTGCAATAAGGCACGCTGCTAGAAAATCCTATTCTTGACGAACTCACTTGGGCTTCGAAGTAGAATTTAAAATCTTGGCAAGCCAGGCAGCAGCAGCATAAGCGTGTGCCAAGTCTCGCTCGACATTTAAAGGAGGGAACGTGCCGTTCCGACCTCTCTGTTGTGCCTGCCGCTAACGTGCTCTCATTATGCGCCGCGCCGAGCTTCCCTCTCTTGCAGAAGTGTTTTTCCTTAAAATTCTGTGCGGATGCTTTCAAGTATCGAACGCAGCTTTGTTGGACGAGGTCGCATCATCCTTGGCATCGATAAACATCAAGTGCAGTGGGTGAACCTTTGTTGTCTCGTTCATTGTTTTGATTTTACCGGATTATGCTCGTTTCGCATTTTTTCGTTATATCTATTCTGTATGGATAACGATCTGCTGGGTTTCATATGTATTGTTGTGATCGTCGCTTGATGTTTTGATTTTATTTTCTTGATATGATGCGAGTGCGTTCCCCATACTTACGGAAGTATTTCTATTGTATTTTTCTTTGTCTGTTTTCTTTTTTAATTTCACATTAGCATTTTCGTTTCGTTTGAATTACTATTTGCGACGCCTTATGTATTTTTTCTGGCTTTTGTGTGAGGTATTTTCGTAGGGAATAATGCCTCACTGGAATATTTGGCGTCCATTAGCATTGATCAGCGTACTATTGACCTGGAACTTCACGAAGCACTGGAAATTCACACCCCTCAGGGGGATACAACTATTGTGTCTATGGGAATTAGCGCTCCCAGGGGGGCAATGTGAGGGCCCGAGCTAAAGGTTAGGTAGGCTTCCTT
>JACJUY010005793.1:5262-31494 GCA_014220935.1 Platorchestia sp. MABIK
GAAATCTGTACTATATCCATTCACAATATCAAGCATCCTTTGTAGTTCATGTCCACATTCACTAACCACAACCACATCATCAGAATACAACAAACAACTGAGTCTTTCTTTACCAACTTTCAGTCCTAAGCCACTCATTCTCAGCCGAACTGCTAATTCTTTTGTGTACAATCCAAACAACAGGGGAGACAGAGTACAGCCCTGTCTCACTCCTTTAACACTCCTCACTTGTCCTGTTTCTAAATTTCCTAACCTGTAGATAGCGCTTGTGTTCTCATACAGACTTTGTACAATGTTTACTATTTTTCTGCTGAACCCAACTTTTCTCAAAATTTCAAATAGCCTAACCCGATCCACTCTGTCATTCGCGTTTTCAATATTCAGAAATGCTAAATATACCTTCTTATCATCCTTCCTCATTCGCTCGATTATTTCACTCACTACAAGCAGATTATCCTCCCCACGTCTATCTTGCCTAAAACCATTCTGTTCTTCTCCCAGGACTCCTAATTCCTCAACTGAATTTTTCATTCTCTCATTCAAAATCCCGCAAAAAATCTTACACACAGGATCAGCCAGTGCAATTGGTCTGTTATTTTTAAGTTCTTTCATACTCTTATGTCCACCCTTATGCAATAGGATGACATTACACTTGTTCCAGTCATCCGGTACTCTTTCACTCTTCCATATCTCATCAAATAAACATTTCAACATACTAACTACACTCTCTCCTCCGCATTTATAAAACTCAAATGGGATTCTATCAGGGCCACATGACCTTCCATTTTTCACCTTCTTCAAAAAACTTACAATCTCTTCACAAGTAAATTCATCTTCCATTTGCAGCTCATGTTCATCAATCAGAAAGTATACGGGTTCATCATCTGTTACCTGTTGATTCATTCCACCAATGTTCTCCCAGTATTCTTCCACTGCTTTCGCCATTTGCATCCTATCTCGCACACTGCAATCATTGACTACTAATTCGTCGACTTGAACTTCGCTACCTCTATCATTACCTTGTATAAACTAATACCAATCTTTTATTCCATCCGGACCTTTCTTTCTTAGATTTTCAACTTGGTGTCTCTCCTCTTTTTAACTCTAGCCTCATTAATCATTCTCTTTACTTTCTTCTGCTGGTCCTTGTACTCATTCCATGCACTCTGCCATTCATCCTCAGTAATTCTGTATCTCATACATTTTCCTCACATTGCGTTGTTTCTTATTTAATATCTTTCATCTCATTCGTTCTTCCTTTATTTCATTTGTAAACCACCTAGCATTCCCTGTGCTTTTTGTGCATTCTATTCTACCAATCTTTTGCTCTGCCACATCATACAAGGTTCTTGCAATCTCATCATTTAGTTCATTTACATTTCCACACCTGTACCAGTTACATCTACTCAATTCATTTCTGAATTCTTCCCAGTTTGCCATTTTTATAAGCCAATTTTCTTTCACACTGCTGACCTTCTGCATTGACTCCCTTCCACCCCAATCATATTCAAGCACTAGCATTTTATGGTCACTATCAATAACAAAATCATCGTCATCTACAAACATTTTTTTAACACACTCTCTTGCTTTACTTTTTACTATCACATAGTCAATTGCAGTTTTCCATTCCCTGCTTTGCCATGTATGCAAGCCATTTCCTATTGTGACATTCAGGTTTTCAAGTTCATTCTCATCACAGAAATCAATCAGTTTCTGTCCATTTGCATTCACAGGTTCACCAGGTATACCAACATGGCCATTCATGTTACCCATCACAATCAGAGGGCACCTGCAGTGTTCTCGTACTGTCCTTGTTAATATCTCATACTTTTTTACATTCTATTCATGAGCTAAAATCCCATCAGTTGTCATATAACATACAATCACAATCACACATTCTCTGGCACGCATTCTTTCACACTTTATTGCCAACAAATCTTCACTCTCAGGTTCGTTTCCAACAGGAAGTTCTTCTTATTTTCAATTTAGAGAATTTTTTATAATGAGACCAACTCCACCACCTAACCCGAAATGAAAATAATACAGTTTGGAAATTATTTGCAAAAAAAACTATTCTGTTTCTACCATTTTCTTCGTTCAACGTTTTTCAACATATACAATACATTTTGATTAAATATCTTGAAAAACATTTGCCTAAAATTACTCTACTGAAAGCTGTCAGTTACGTGTTTGCACAGGCGAGTCAAACAATAAAATGTACTCCCTCTAACTTTAGTTTTCATTTTAGAAATAATAACCATAAAGTCTGCTCACTGAATGTTGGCATGTACTGTATCTGTGAAACCAATATCTGACGTAAAGAAGGTGGTAATTATGTAAATACCTTTCCTTCATAATCCCATAAAACTTTTGCGACCTCCCCACGACAGTTTAACCCCTCCTTCAAAAAAGATGCAATTAATCACGAAGTACATTAGCCCTGGTGTTGCGGAAAAATTACCGGAGAATACGGTCGAAACCGATTAAAAATGCAGCAAATAGCTATTGAATTAGGATGTTTTTATTTCGGGTTCCGTTTCTCGCTGGACATCCTACACAATGCGTGATGCTGAGAGCAACACAAGGAGCATAACACAGAGTGGACAGGTCATTTAAGTGTCCAGTGCAGTTAGTAATTTGCCTGTTAAGGATTTATTTTCAAATGATTATGAAGTACGCACGATACAAGTGACTTGGAAGAAAAAATGTGAAATCGTTTTTCCTATCTCAAAACACTTTATGCCATTCTTCATGTTTTTCGTTGGCTCACTGGGCTCACAATCACACAAAACTCAACGCTTACAACCAAAGACATAGGTGACAAAGTTAGTTATGTAATGAACCATTTGTTCATTGAGGCTCACAACCACATGTCCTCAAGATGCAGAACTTGTAACAGTTCCCTCTGTAAATGTTTGTAGATTAGAAACAACAGTACTTTACTGCGAGTTCAGACTTGCAAAAATAAGAGGCGAGTCTTTCTGGAACACGTCTACAGGGTGAAAGTTAGAACTTGTCTTGCTCCTCAGGAACATTTATGTTGAGGACGACAATAAATTAAGCATAAATGCTACCAGCATTGCATTTGTCTTTCGCTCATCTTTCATGCGAAAAGTTTAAAGCTCGAGACTGCATTTCGGGCCCGGTGTGTCGTACCTCGGGAGAAACGAAGGAAATTACTGCGTCTCCCTACCCGACGCCGGTGCATGAAATGAGTGGCGATTTAATGCATTGCGAGTTTTCGTTATTGTTTATTGTCGTAACATGTGATAAATGTACGTCTCATCAACATAATTTAAATAAAGTGTGTTCTATACTGTGGGGTATAAAACACGGTTAATGAAGAGCAATCCTATATTACCGCTAATAGTCAAATTTTTCTTATTTATATTCCTTCTATTTTCAAATGTTCAATAGAAAGTCGGAGTATATAGTAGTGTCACAGTCTCGTAAGCTTGACAATGATTCCATATTATAGCTAGGTAAATACATAGATATCGTTATAAAAGTGATTTTATATTCATTGGATATTTATTGTCATTTGCCAATTTCCATCGAACCACTCATTTTCGATGAAGTACAAATTTCTCTTCAAGCGCTCATTTCTCATGTATTGCTAATTTCCTGTTAAGTGCTCCCTTCCCCTTCAGTAAATATTTCCCGGTAAACTCGCTAAAACTGTATCTCGCCAGTTGTTCATTTCCCTTCAGGTGCTCAATTTCCGTCCAATGCACTTCTATGTTTAGTAGTTCAAATCCAGCCGAGTATTCATTTCGCATTCATCTCTCATTCCCTTGTGTGCACAAGTTTTTCACCAATTACTCATTTCCTTCGATTGCCCGTGTCTTGTAAAGCGCTACTTTCTCGTTATTTAACGGTTCATTTCCCGCTTTGTGCTCATTTTATAAAGTCCTCACAATTACTTACTTTTAGCTCATGGAATTGAGTGCTCAGCGTCACAGACTGATCTCTCCCTCTCTATGCCCCGCAAGTCACCAACCAAAGTTCCCTGGAAAGTTGCAGTCTGCACGACGAAGGCGGATGTGCGAACGCAAGAAAGGCATCAAAAAGTTGGAAGATTGATCGCAATCACGCACCGTTACATTCATCAATCCATGGTCGCGTTTTCTGGGCAACTTGGGACATGTTATCAGGTTTTTAAGGCATTACTTCCAGCGATCACTTAGGCGGGAGTCATAACGACGTCCCCTTGACACGTCGTTAGTTAGAGCACTTGCTGTAGTCTTCCAAGTTCAGATGTGCCCATGACTTCAGAAGCTGCTGATAAATTAGTAAACCGTACAATTCATAACTTTGGAAATGAGTGTAGAGAAGCATTGGAGAATGATAGAACGATGAGATGGTTGGATATGATATAAAAATGAAATGGTTTTGAAACAAAATGGAATGCATTTCACACGGGAAATACAGTGATTGATTCATGCGCAATGTAAAAAGCCACGAAGGATTCAATTATCTCTGTGAGGGTGTTCGAAGGAGAAATTTTTCTTTTCGCAGTCAAAGCACCAATTTGCATTCCAATGCCAAAAATCTGAAAAAAAGATTCATTGACTGAACCGAGGAGACGAATAAAAGCTTGGTAGCTCAGGTTGCATATTGAAAGGGACGAATATAAAAGGTGCTTGAAAAAGAGGGTAGCTAATATGAGTGTTTAATCAAACGAAATTGAAGCGCCAGAGGAGAGGTTTGTAAAGATGATCACTATTGCAGAACTAGGGAGAGCATCTTCGGACTGTATGAGTGATGGACAAAGTGAGGTAGCTAAATGAAGGATCTAGGAGGCGCATAAACATCATTGCAAGCGTTGAACAGTCAGGTAGCTGAAATGAAAACACTAAGGAGTGAATCTGCGTTGAACAGTGTTAAGTTCCAGCTACGTTAGATAGCTGGAATGAGGAAAGATGTTTCATCTCGGTGCCATGACGGGTAAAACCAGCAACCAAACTGTAGTTAAACACCGCTGGCTGAAGATTAATCTAACACGCATGAAAAAAGGGTTGTTCTACGATTCGAAATGATTAAAACAATTCGTTTACAAAAGCATTTGTTTCCACGAATTTATTTAATTGCAGTTGATCACTCATGCCTAACACAGATTTCTAAAGACGCATGAGTTTTCAATTTCACTCGCGAGTTCAATTTTCAATTTACTTTGCAGAACACCTTACCTGGAAGGCAATTAAAGGCTCAAAGTCATTTTTCTCACCTACGAACAACTAACAGGTAAGCTTTTCATCTTATGTGAACAAAGTGAGTTCTAGTTCAACAATCCGAGAGCAGTGAAATCTCTCAGAACTCGGCAAACATATTTGTCTTAAAAACAATACGAGGAAAACGTTTGAGTAACTTGAAAAACAAAAACTTGTTCGCAGATCAACTAACTAACTAATTTTGATAGCCCGTGATACTGATGGATAGATATAAATGGATTGCTTTTTGCAAATCTAAATCATAAATAAAAGAGCAAAGAGACTCTCCAAAGAAGGAATTTTTCTTCTCGTTTCCAAAGAAACGAAGTCGATGAAACTCAAAAAGTGCTTGTCGTTCTCCTTTCTAAACATTTCGAGCAGATTGATTTTAAAATAGTGTTTGTTTATACGTATATGATACGACCAATTTTTATTTATAAAAATGGAACTGCCTAAGACATGCTCTCCTCTGTCTTTTACAAATTCAGTTGCGCACAGTATGCGTCTGAACACGTGGGCTCGACTACTCGAGCTCTCGGTATTCGTGTCACGGAGCATGCCGGAAGGAGTTTCAGGTCCAATCAGTTATTTTACACTCCTTCCCATTCTTCAGTCCGCTCTCATGCAGAAGTGCGATATTCGTGTTTGATTAGGGGATTTTAAAGGAATATCTACTTCATCCAATCAAATTAATCTCCGTATTTTAGAATCTCTCTACATTTGGAAAAAAAATTCGGTTGTAATTGATATGCAATCAGCTTTTCCTCTCTATCTTAAGTAATATTAATACTGTATATTTTATTTTCAATTTTTTTTCATAGAGTTGTTTTTTTTGTGTTTTTGCTTTCTTTGTCCCAAGATGGGTTATTTTGATGTACATTTGACTAGTTTTTCTTAATCATTTTCAGGTTGATAGTGATCCAGGAGGTCGAAACGTTTAACAGATTTGTTTTCATTGACTTTCTTTAGTATAATAATGATCTCATTAAAGACGTGTTTCTTTGCACTTATGTTTATAATCCGTGTTTTTAAAATCAATGATAATTTGTTTTTCCAATTGTAAATAAATTAATCTATGTTAAAAATACATGGTAGCACACGGTATTAGGCTTTATTTTAAGTTCTAGTGAAAGTAATCTCAAATTACATATAAATAAGTCGTATTTTCAGTGATTACAAATCAGTGATTCTATTATAAAATGAAGAATGAAAATAAACTTGAAACCAAATAAATCATACCTACTGATGCTGAATACACTTAAAGACGCAAAAATCTCTGCCTCCTTTATTAAACTTTACTCATTTATCTTAGTGGTAAAAAACTAAAGAAAATATTATCTGCTCGTTTGTAAAAATGGATATTTGTAAAAAATATCCAAGCATGTCACAGTTTTCAAGTACAACAGATGTTATCAGTAAGTTATCTTTGACTTTAGTGTACCAATTTTTCTTTAAGAAGCTACAGAGCACCTTTAGGAAAGAGAGATCGACAATTCAAACCTTACAGTCGCATCAAGCAGACCTCTGAGCCGCACTCCATTTAGCTGCACTTCAGAGGTTCTCATTACAGCACAAACATACAAGCATCCCTAGATCTGAAGGCTGTGAGGTACGTCACTCCACTCATGTTACCATATTTAATGCAAGGATTACAAAACGTACTCTTAAATCATTGTGGTGTGAAGATTAGATTAGATTATTAGTTAGTTTAGGACTCTTTATCCACCACCAAAGCGATCCAGATGGAAGTTTTTCCCCTACAACTTAGCTAACTTTCCGCCCATGTAGAAAAGTACTGAGATTTTAAAAGAAATTATCAGAAAATGGCATTAGAGAGTTTTCTAACTCAACGGATTAATTTTCCTCTGGGAGAATATTCTCAATCTCGTCCTTGAACATCTTATGAGCTCAGTGAAGCATTCAAAAGTCGCAGTTCTCAGGTTTTTGGGACTTTGATGTTCTTATTATTTTAAAAATAGATAATAAAATCTCAGGCTCTGAGCCTCATTCAATTTCTGAGTTGTGTTTGATGCTAAAATGAGAACGAACATTTTTCTCTTAGTTTATCCGCACTTCAAGTGTAAAATATATCAAAGGCTGTCGTCAATTGAGCTCAGAGAGAGCTGCTTGCTCCGACTCACGCTGCAAACTTTTTTATCAGTTAAGCTAACTTAGATGTTAAATTCGAACGTCATTATAGACCTGAAATTCACAGTCGGAAAGTTCTAAACAAAGGTGTTAGCATTGAATTAAGTGATATAAGTTTGATCAAGGGAGATCATTAGAGAGATCACTGTGTCTATGGGTAATAATCGTTTATTTTCTAAACTTATCTATTTTTTTGTTAATTTTAAATATCCCTTCGCCTAAAAAGTCCTGTTTCACTGCCCGATGAAAAACTCCATTTTGAGGTTATTTATTTTCCGTGTAAAATTTTACCTTGCAAAATAAGAGCAAAAGATCCCCTTCAGTGCATACGAGTACTCAATGTCTTTCGATTCAAAAGCCTGCTTGTTTACAATGTCACAAAATATTTCCAAATCAATAATTATTCTTTTTTTCGTGAGAAAAGGCAATTTACCCTTCAGTGAAAAATTAACTTCACTGGATGAAAAAATTGTTTTTTCTTCTATTCTACAGTTGCGTTTCATTTGCAATTCCTGAGAGCTTTTCATTCTTAACTCAAGAGGAGAGAGCGAAATTCAAGCTAGCGGAATTTTAGTTTCTTTTATATTGGCTCCTTCAAGCCTTTCCAATTTCAACATAACACCAGGAGCAGCTCGATTTGGCAAATGCACTAAATCAAAGCATAAACGTTGAACTTTTCACCCACAGTGTAACGCTCTGCTTATGCATCATGCACAAGATAAATTACTTGGTTTCGGTTGGGAAGTTACTGTTTGCAAATTTGCTACTCATTTCTAATAACGGCTGTCAGGTTTGTCGTATTGCACATTATGTATTCAATGAGCTTAAATCAATGGCAGTATATTATTCAGCAGAATATAGTAGCCCCAATCACAAGCCAACTATGGGTGGAATAATGCTGTTGGATTATCCATTTATGTAGGAGTGTACCTATCTGTAGAAGTTAATTAGGTTGGACCTATGGGCTTGTTTCAGGTTTAATAACTTTTGAAGTCTGTGGTCAAGGCTTCCACGTGTCGGAGGTCATGTGCCATAACACGAGCATTTTCCATTGTAGTTGTGCCATTGCTCTTCAAGAAGTCATGTGTAGAGGAGAGATTTTTCATGAGGGGCCTTCCTCTGTAGAGTATCTATTTATCATAAAGTGCCAGTTTTCCATGGTTTTTAAATATCATACAACAAATCTAGAAACTTATTGACCTCGTATTCAAATCTGACATCAGTCAAAAACCCGAAGCGATTCTCTGACTTTGACTGCGCTCATTGATCACAACGTCGATGGCTCAGCAGTATCTCTCGCTCAACAGCACCGTCAGGTTTCAAAGAGCGTGTTGACAGATGCTCTTGACAGCTGCTCTACTGACGCATATTGGAGCGTTGGCTGATTTTACGCACTGAAGTGTTTTTAGCAAATGATATCTCAGCTTGCCCTTACGGGAAGGAATACGAAGGTGGTGCTTATCGAGTATCGTGGTTGACATGTGCAGAATAGATCATTTTTGAATCGATTGTGTAGAAAATCGCCCATTTTTTCCATTGAGATGGTCTGATTTATCACACACAAAATTGTTCTGAAGTTTTCAACGATAAACAAATTAGTGGACAGTGATGAAAACTCAAGTTGTTCTATTTCACTCACCATTCGTGACTCTGAGCCTAGAGGTGTAACAGGCCATGCATGTGCGTCCACACAGGTGCTGGTGTGCACTGTGCCACAGTGGCTGTATTTTCAGAACATTTTGCATCGTCACAGCGTGCAGCTGGCAGCGTAAGGTCCTCTAAATGAATTTACGCCTCCAGTATGGTACCGCTAAGGTGATTTAGGTGATTTTGATTCACTTCCAAATATGACTTTTAATTTTCTGTTCGTGAAACACCGAAAATTAAAACGTTCGCCTCTTTTTCGCATCACGTTTGATGTTTTTGTTCGGACGGTTTTGAATGGATGATTGATTATGACCGCACGCACCCCAGTCTAACTTTTTCGCCGCCTGCATGCATGTTTTTCGCCGCCGAAGCGATTTTAGCGATTAAATCGCTCAGGCGGGGAAAAATATGCATGCAGGCGGCGGAAAAGTTAGACTGGGACGCAGCCGTCACGTAGTAGTGATCTGTGTGAAATTTTTGGCACCGCCCTCACGATCACACGAAAACATTCCTCAAGTGATTCATCTTGTTTGTTTTCTTCCATCGTACACATTCTACGAAATCTGCTAATATGAAGAGACCTGAGACATGAAATTCTTGAGAAAAATTGTGAAAGTCTTGAAGTTGATTTGAATTTTTTGCTATTTAATCGGCTAAATGTTTCGAAGGACTGAAAATAATATTTACTTATATTTTCCAAATTTTGCTCCAACTCAATTTCAATTCAAAATTGTTTTAAGTTAATCATTAGAAGCGTGGAAATGTGTATACGTTGGTTAGTCAAGTGATCCATGAATAACGTACAGAATGCGTGCTTTTCCTTTCAGGTACGTTGTGAGAACGTTGTCTACGATTTCTGAAGGTATGAAGCACTGCAGTCTTTAATTATTACAATGCACTTCAGTTCTCCCAATGTGGTGCTCCGAGCCTCACTTCACTTTTAATAGCACTACCGAATTCGCATGGAGAAAGTATCTGTGAAGAAAAAAGATGCCATTAGATAGGTCAGATGTGATCGAAAATAGCAATGACGATGACAAGAGCCACAGCTTCACCGATTAAGTTAACTAATGCTGGTAAATAACTAAAAGCGCCTAAAATTTCTATGTGTGAATTAAACTTCCTACTGAAGGAAAGGCTCGGAAATTAAAACTGGAATCGCAAACCTTCGCTCAGCCAATTATCCGTTGCTTGAAATACGGTAAGTGGCAGTCAGCCTGCTCCACTCATATGATCTGAGCCATTTATTGATCTCTCTTAATTCACGATAGCTTGCACAAATAATTTTCTTTAGTTATCGTAAGAAGGAGAGAGAGGGAAGGGCAAAATGAATAAGCTTCCCTCGTCAATTTTACTACTCGTCCTCAACGTTTTCTGTAATCATTCCTGGAGCAGTAAAGACTTTGGCTGGATTGGTCTGGAATGAGGGAGTTTCTCGTCCAAAGTGCGACACTTTCCCCTCGCGCCACTGATTCCACACTCCAAAGCACTCGCCACAATGCCTTGCTGGGGTAAGCAACTCAAGACAGAGCATTTGCGATATTCAATAACAACGTTTTTTACAAGATCAGTTAGTCGACGTACCTCTGCAATTTAACACACTCCAGAACATGCACCCCTGGTTGTCTCCCAGCAGCTAATATGAGCCTCTAAAATCCTAATTTCTCATCAGAAACAGTGCAGCCAGCAACTCAAAGAGAGTTCGCTCCCTCCCCATGACTCCAATAATCATCATCTGACGTTCTAAAAACTGACTAAGTTAAAGTAGCATATGCTGCTTTTAGCTGACCCAGTAAGCTGAACAAAATAGGCGACATTGCAAGGTTTTTTTCTTGATTCGACAATGCAAAATCTTTTGAGTGTGGCCGCTAAATGTGTTAAAGCAAAATAAAAACTTACGTTGCTATCATTTTATTACGGGACATCATTACTCGCCCAATGGGGTTGCCAATCATAACGTTACTCCATCAGGAGCTCACTCCTAGTCATATAGCAAGATGAACTGTCAAAATTGAGTGAGATCTTTCGAGTTTTGCATGACTTAAGAGAATACTAGGATGCCGATAATCCAACTCCACTTAAGATTAAGGGCGGCAGAAGTGCATCATGAAGCAGCGGTAGTAAAATTTTCAATTTTAAATAATGCTTCCAGCAATAAATTTTGCATCAATTTATACAGGGTGGAGCGCGATGAATTGCTGATTTAGGAATAAATTAAAAAAGAATGAAGACTTCGAAACTAACATTTTTGTCCTAAAGGCCTACCTACAGCTGAGGTAACTTAACAGTATCTCCCTGGAGACGCCAATCCCCGTAGCTTAATCAACTAACCTTAGCCTATTACTTACCTGCCTTGTGCACCCTGAGGGGATATTTTGCCCCGAAAAAGGTCGATTTATTTTTTACTCATTTATCTCCCTAGAAATTGGGACGTGTAAAGAGTTTTTAACAATCCCAGCAACTGTCGTTAATTGTTTCACCTTCAGTGTTCATTTTATTAAACGTCTTTGCGGCCTCGATCCGTTAATTAGCAAACGTGCCTAAAATATGTAAAAAACGAAAACAGTGACTCAGAATGAAAATGCAAGTCAACACCTAGCTAAAACGAAATGATTGTTTTAAAAGTTATTCCAAATAGCATAATGTGTGTGTTTCTGTTCATAAAATTCATGGAGTAACAGCGTGCAGGAGGAGCAAGTCTTTGAAAATTCCCAACCATAAAGGTATTCATTTGAAATTTGAAACCCGGAATTTTATTGATCTCTATCGATTAGATCAATTTCATTTTTCCGTGCACTGCATTATGAATCAAAATGGAATTAGTTTCGATTACCATAATTACGAATTTAAAGTAAACAATCAGTGCAATGTTGAATACAGGCTAAGCCTAAATCATGTTGCAAACGCAAGATTATTTTTTACATCCTCACGGGACTATCCGTGGCTCCATTAATGTCGTTATTCACATATAAACAAATAATTAAGTGATTATACCCGTCTGGAAACATTAATCACGAGGTGACATTATGCCATCAATCCAAAATATGTAAAGAATTTTAAGTTTCTAAAAGTCCTTTCATTCTGTTGCAATAAATCTTTCCCGGAAACAGGACAAGGCAGCACAAGCTGAAGATGTGCAAATTCGTCCCCTCATTTGGCAGCGGCTTCGTCTATTTCAAATAATTCCGTGTGAGGCAGAAAATAAAACGGAAATAACAGTATTTTGGAACAATTTATAGGTCTTCATCAGTCGAAATAAATTTTTTCGAGCGTCTATAATTCGCTTTGAAATTTGAATGTCTCCTCAAAAACAATTTGGAGAGGGTTAACTTCGCGTAGGGCTCCATGTGAAAGGCAGATGGTCGTCACCGAAGTAAAATAGTTGGTAAATATAAAAACGATTCTGAATTTTGGCACTGGATTAAACCCAATTTTTATTTGGGAAGTAAATCTTGTTCACTTCACTCGAAGATCGAATAGTATCTACCACATCTAAATAAAGACAAGAGATTACTGAAGCATAGTAAAATTCTTTCCAACCTCAGCACCTTGGTCTATTCATGGAGTGACAGAATTCAAGGAAATCATTTTGATTTCAAATGCATTTTCAGCTCTTTGGTTCATTTGTTCTTTCAACACTTTGACCCATCTGTTCTTTAACCCCATTGGCTCATTTTTCCCTTAACACCTCAACACTCTTCAGCACCTCGGCTTATTTGATCCTTAAGCCCTCTGACCCATTTGTCCCTTCAAGATTTAGTTAAATTGTCCCCTTATCACCTTCGCCCGTATGTCCTCTCAGCACTTTGACCATTTAAGGTCAGTAAATTGACAGACCAGCTAAAATGAAGGCAGTGGAGATAAATGTGAAGTGTGAAACAAAGATTAAAGCGACTTAAATAGGGAAAAGCAAAACATCTTGTTGATCGAAATTTAACTCGAGATATTGAAAAAAATTTTGGGATAGGGAAATGGCTTCCCAGCTCGTCTAGGTGGGAAAATCATAACTTCAAAATTGTTAAAATTTACCTTCATAATGCGCAAAAACTTTTTTAGGAAAATGTCCTGAATGATGTCTGAAAACACAAAAATCGGACTCGAAACCACGATCAAGTCGTTTTAGTTTTGAATTATTGAGTCATATTAGTACGTGTTGGAAACTCGATGAGTTTTTATCCGTGATAGTAAAAGGCATATTCAAGGACAATGCTCTTTCAATTAGAGAAGTGTGCAGTGCTTTTAAAAGCTAATTGCTCCTTCTTTCAGTTCGTCATCTTGGCGGCAGTTTCAAAGCAAGATGAATTTTACTGTGTCCTCTGATTCCTATTTTGACTGTTGTATCGTAAATATGTAGGTACAAAGTAAAATAAATAAATCTCAGGATTCTACTGCCATTTTGTTTTAAAAAATCCGTTCATTGGATCATAAGTCATTAAAAATTGTTTCGGGTCCCGTATTTAAAAAACACCCTGTATATTCGTGTCATCGAAAATAACAAGAAATGCTTGCCTTTCTTGAGTTTAATTCTATTGAATGAGACCTATGTCGCGAAACCATGAAAGCGATCGTATATGGGCGTAAAGTATTGTATCATTTATTTTCTAATGTTTTCAACAAATGGATGTGTCTGATGAGCATGTATGTAATACAGGCTACAGCACAAATTCTACTTCTTCGAAAAATTCTTCCTGATGAGTTGTCTGAAGAAAAGAGTTTAAGAGTTCAAATTCTAATATAATTTGATGAATAAATAGAAGAAGCAACGTTAAAGAGAACATTTATTATAGCAAACGTTTCGGAAGAAAAATCATTCCATCATCAGTGCTGGAATAAATAAAAAGTAATTACCAGTGCACAATTTTACAGATCCAGATGCAGTGATTTTTAATTTCTAAAATAAGGTACTTTCTAGTGATGAAAAACGTGTTTTAAGCTTAGGTTTAGATTTTGGTCTACCAATTTCGAAATTAAATTTTCACTGTTATTTTTTATATTTTGAACGCATATACGACAGGTTTTCTAAATTGGAAATTAATCTTGCGATTGATAATGCCAGGGTTATTTTCAGAAATAAATTGAAAACCCTAGCTCACAAATTTTACAGTAAATTTGATGGCATTAATAATCAATGTGCTTTGTTTAGTCGTAAAGATTTTTCGACCCTAAGAAATTGAGCTCTGATTCTAGTCTTTATGTTAAAAAACCAGATAAAGGCCACGGTGTTGTTCTACTCGATAAGCATGACTATATTTCCAAAGTTGAAAGGCTATTGACTGATCCGGATAGTTTCGCAGTGACCACGGATCCTAAGATTCTTATTGTAGAGTTCGAAAATAAAATCAACTATAGGCTTAAGAAGGATAAGGACGCTGGAATTTTATCAGCTGAATTTTACAAGTCCAGGCGTGCTAGTGGATCTAGACTGGGAGTGTTGTATGGATTACCCAAAGTACATAAGCCTGACGTACCCATGAGACCTATTCTCTCTGCGTGCAGTACGCCTAGCTCCAAGCTTTGTGCAAATTTGGTACCCGTCCCAACTCCATTTAGCACTAGTCCTTATACAGTGGAGAAATCTAGTCATTTCCTTCGTGAACTATCCTGTATCGACAATACAAATGATCTTTTCATGTGCAGCTTTGATGTTGAATCTTTCTACACAAATGTGCCTTTGGGGGAATCTATCAATATTTTACTGGATAAGATTTTTTTAAACACTAGCCATTTTATGAATTATGACAGACAGCAATTCCAGGGTTTTTTGGAAATCTCTCTCAAAGATTCTTATTTTTTGTTCAATAAGGTGATATACCAACAACTAGATGGACTAGCCATGGGCTCTAACGTGTCTCCTGTCATTGCTAATATGTTTTTGGCCCATTTAGAAACAATTTTTTTGGATTCGTGTTCGACTGAATATAAACCTGTTTTCTATAGACGGTACTTGGACGATACCTTTCTATTATTTAGGTCCCGGGATCAAGCAAAGCTATTTTTTGAGTATATTAATGCTGTTCACCCCAACATTAAATTCACAATGAAATGTGAACAGAATGGTGAAATACCATTTTTGGATGTCCTGGTAAGGAAGTCTGATGCCAAGTTCATTTCTTCAGTTTACAGAAAGCCCACATTTACCGGTCTTTGTACAAATTTTTTCAGCTGTATCTACGAAGGTTATATCAAATCGTGTGTGAAAACGTTATTGCATAGGACCTATTGTGTCTCGAGCACGTACCAAATATTACACACTGAATTGGAATATTTGCAAAAATTGTTCGCACGTAATAATTTTTCAAAATATCTTGTTAATCAAATAGTCAGAAAATTCCTCGATCATAAATTTTCCCCCCCTTCTGTAACCCTGACCGTACCGAAACAGAAAAAATTTATTGGCCTTCCATTCCTAAGTTACCTGAACAGTGAATTTCAAAGAGAGTTTCTAGTCTTCGTGCGAACGTTCTTTGTGGCGGTTGACGTTCATGTGTATTATAAGAATACTTTTAAGATATCGCCTTTTTTAACAGGAAAGAGCGACAGGATGAGTGCCTGGAAAGTTGCTGTGTATATGTGTATGTTTGTGATTGCTGCCAGCAATCGTACGTTGGGAGCACTACCCTCCTACTATTTATCCGTCACAGCCAACATTCAGTATTTTCTCATATTACTGGCCGCCCATTTGCTTTTCCCTCTCAGTCCGCCATTAGAAACCAATGCAATAGTTCCAATCACCCTTTCAAATGTAAAATTTTTCTATCCTATGCAAAGCCTTTAATGAACAAGCCTCCGTATTCTAGAATTTCCTTATATATTCACAAATAAATCTTCACTAAATAACGATTTCAGCGCGACAAAATTATTTGTCGCCCCTACTTAACTTGCGGCATGCCTAGTGTGTGTGTGTATGTGTGTATGCATGTGTGTGTATATATATATATGAGTAGGTGTATGAGTGTGTTTTGTATGTATGGTTGTGTACGCCTGTATGTACTGTGTGTATTACCTATACGCTTATGTGTGATACTTTAATCGTTAGGTAAGGATTTATTTTTTATTTTTTTTGCGTTTTTGCTTGTTATTTCTATTCAAACCTTATTCGTCTTATTCATGACTGGTAATTACTTTTTATTTATTCCAGCACTGATGATGGAATGATTTTTATTCCGAAACGTTTGCTATGCTAAATGTTCTCTATAACATTGGTTCTACTGTTTATTCTGAGAATAAGATTCCATAAGAATCGCCCTGTAAGTACTACTATAATTATTGATGTTGCATTGTGACACCCAATGTACATGTCATATAAAATTTTCTTCATTGCTTGGAGATTCAAGAGCACTTTTCTAACCAAGAATATCTTTCGAAGGATTTCATAAATTTAACATATGCATTGGAAGGAATCCTTAACAAGTGCACTGCATGTGTTCATCAATTATTACAGCTATGTTTCTTAAGAACAATTTTCGTTATTCTTGTACGAATCGAGTTCACCCACTAAATAATACTCATTTAAAAGCGGCTTAGCTCACAGTCTTGAAAACATTTACGCAAATAATAGCAACCTGACTAAATAACGGCAAGCCACGCTCTTCAAATTAAACACTTCAACTTTTGAATTAGACCATATGAGGGAGAAATATGGTAGCAAACTCATTATTTCCACACACAATTCGCACTCATTATGACCGTACGTTTCGAGATTATGCTACACAGAGGTTTACAGGTAAGTTCGTAGGCGATTCAGAACTTGCAAGTTTCAAGCTGTGCCTAAGCGTTCAACTTTTTAAGCTAGTTTAGACACCTTGCAGCGAAGAGGACTTCGAAGACAAAGATGGCAGGCGCTGCGTTAATGCCCTCATTGGAGGACATGACCATAAGATTTTCAGATTTCATTCCGCAGTTGCTTGCTGTTAGTTTGCGTGAAGGCTGAACTTATGATCTTATTCATTACACTTGAGGTTACAATGCAGAGCATGGCGATACACACATAGGAATACAAACAGTTTTAATTTAGTGACTTGAATCAAATAACCACGCAAAATACGAGTAAATGGACGAACATACGCGCATTTATCACTGTTCACTAAACACTTGCCCATTGCGATTAAACAGAAACTGTACCACACCCCGCCACAAACAAAACTTGCGGTCGACGCAGTAAACGCAATACAAAACACAACCCGGAGCTCACACACTCATTTCCTCGCATTACACACACTGCACATAGCCCAGCACACACAACAATTAGCACAAAATATCATATATAGCACCATGTAACAGTACGTAAGGTAACACACAACACATAGCACAAAACAACACAAATAACACTAATGGCACAATGTAATGTACACAGAACACAACAGCTAAACATAGCACACAGCATCACATACAAAAAACTTGGCACAAAGTGACAGAACACGACACATTACACAGTGTCAGAAACAAAACACTGCTTGTTTTCCGGGAAGGGAATGTAACGAGAAGAATGTAACAGGCTCCAGTGACGTAAAAGTTAATTGAGGGTCTCAGACTTAGCTCGTAAATACTTAAATACTTTCAGAATGGCAAGAATTTTTTTAAATTCCAAAAAGGAATCCCGCTGAGCGGGAATAAAACGTTTTATACCTCGTTTGAAGAACGGGGTCATTTTAATGCCTTTTATTCAAGGTTTTTATTTTTTGGAATTTGTTTTTCAAACTTTATGCTGAGAAATGTGCATAAATTTTGCGTTTTATAAACTTGAAGTCTAAAATAACTCAAAATTCAGGGTATTTCTAGGCTTTACATGCTCACAGAAAAGTTGCTCGAACATTTTAGCCCTTTTTGAAACCGAACTTGTATAACTCAGAAAATTCTAAAAGTTTTATGCTCCTTCTCTTGTTTCATCCCAGTACCGTTCACCGCTTGTACCTGCAATTTATTTTGGTCTTTTCCATCAAGTATTTTTGTTCGGTGGCTGGCGATACCAATCACGAGCTCGGCTAAAAAGCGATAATCTTGTTCTAAACTCTGAGATTTTTCTTGCACTTTCATTAGTTTTTCTTATCTCGCTTACCCTGTTTTCTTCATTGTGTTTGAGTTCAGCAACCGAGAAAAGTTGTTTAGTTGTCCTTCAATATTGAAATCTAGCTATGACATAAATTTACTTTAAAATTTACATAATTATTACTCCAAGTTATGTTTCAAAAGATTTTTCATGCATAACTTTTTTCAATTTTCGTCAGTCGCAAAAAATTTGAATCCAATAATGTGCTATTCCCTAGAATTAAAACCTATAGACTTAATGAAAATGAAATTAGATCAGTTTTTGAAGCTAGATTATGATGCTATCAAATGCTTGTTTACATCTTTTTACCGCATTCTAATCTCAAACTTCAAACCAGTCAAAATTAAGTACATGAGTGAGGTATCAAGACATTTATTCACTCGAGACCTACTGTAATCATTTTCTTGATAGTTGGGAATAAGATCTCGCTCGCGAAAGCACTTATAAAAACGCACGAATAGAAATTAAACAAAGCCTGTTGTAATCATTTTATATTGTAACTCAAGGATATTTAAAACATACTTTTCGGTACTCATGAATACGATATCAAGCTTGTAAACTCATTAAACGATACGTAAGTTTAAATTGAATTAATTGTTCATTTGATAATCTAAGATCATCGATTTTTTGTTTTTTCAATCTGAAATCCATCGCAAACTTTTCTCAGTGAACTCTGAACTATTTAACCTGTGTTTTCAAGCACAACTCGGGACAGGATGGGTCTAATGAAAGGCACACTTTCTCTAGTATAGACATGTAGGTTAGCCTCGCGACTGACCGACTGTTCTGCCAGCAATATAGTGTAAAACGGAACGTTGTTCACTCGTTTTATTAGAAAATATGTTCGTTGCAATCCAGAAAGATTACGAAGTCAAGAAACCAATAAAAAGAACAAGATTAAGGGGCCGCGTACCCACTAAAGAGAGGCGGATTACGAGACCAAGAACCCACTGAAGAGAGGAAAATTACGAGACGAAGAACTAACTTAAGAAAGGAAAATTACAAGAGCAAGAACCCACTAAGAAGAGGAAGATTACGAAACCGAGAACCCATTAAAGAGAGGAAGATAAGGAGACCATGAATCAAGAGTTTTATGTCCTCCTGCACCTGCACTAGAACCCAAATCGCTGTTAGGAAGAGCCTGACGCTTTCATCGCCTCGTGGTGTCCCATCACCGCCGCATCAGATGACTCGTAAATATATTTAAGCGAAACTCCAGGTCCATGTTAACCTTCTGGCAATAATTATTCACCAGTTTCATCTCTCTTATTAATTTATAATGAATGATTATTCAGTGATTTTGTTTCCAGAATTTGAATTGTTAGATGCGAACTTACTGAACCTGCTTTAAACTTTCGTCTTCTATGAGACATTTCTGTTAATTATTTATTGGAGAAAAGAATATTTAATATTGAGCTCTAGCGAAGAAGTGTTACCACAAAGTTGTTCGTTATTTACACTACACAATTTTATTTCCAATTTGTGACGTGTTAACAGAAAGAAAAACCAATCATGTGGAAACACCGACTGCTGACGATTACAAGTTCACCCATAAGAAACTGTGCAATGCTTACAAGTTCTATTTTTCTTCAATAATTTTTTACCTCAAAAAGTTTCAGCTTTTGCTTGCAACGGCAGTTTTGTTATAGAGTAAAAATTTGAAGTCGAACTATGAGTTTCTTTTTACATTCATTCATAAGTTCAATTTTGGTTAATGGGAAAAGCTAACAAGAGTTAATTCTTGCTTATTTTCACTTTCATAACTACTGTCAGGAAGTCCTCAGTTAATTTTTCACTTTCACTTCTGATTCGTCACGATTCAATTCCAAAAATAGTGCTGTAGACCTATGAGTACAGACTTTTCCCTAGAGTTTCGAATTCTCTGATCTTGGCGAACGAGTCAGGCTTTTCTTTCCTCACTGTCAAATACTTTTCGGGATGAACAAAGATAGGTTCACTGTTTTCCCTGGGACCAAAAATTGTTCATTTCCCTGGCCTCAAAATTTTCACCCTAGCCAGTCACAAAACATAACATATTTGATGACATTGAAATCCTTCGACCATATGCAATGAAAGACAACTCATTCATTTTTCAATAAATCATAAATTTTCTAAAATAGACGAACTGGATTCATTTTGTTATTTCTATGAAACCGATTCTAACCAATAGGCAAACGAAGAAAATATGTTTACTTTATTATACTTTAGGCAGCAAATTTTTTGTCCTACACTGAGCGTGAATATCATCTTTGCTTTCTTCTGCGAGTGCTTTGCTTTTATTTATGTTATTGTAGAAAGCTTTTCCCAATACAAGGACTTCCCTTTTTCCCTACAGTCATAAACTTCACACCCTACATGAGCACGTTCTCCTATTTTTCCCTACAGTTGCAAACTTTCCACCCTACACAAGCGGGTACATTTTTATTACATTGATAAGCTTTCCCTCAACATAAGTGTGTACTACTTTTTCTTTAGATTCCCAAACATTCCACACAACAGAAGGCAATGAATTGCACTAGATTGCACTTCGCCGAAATTTTCCCGCAGGCAGACGAGTACATTTGACTCGCGTGTGCTCAGGCTCTGTTGATCAGAACAGCGGCGGCGAATAATTGACTCATTCGACCATCAATTAAAAGACATCAGGATTCGAATGAGCGCATTAAAGAGCGCCGTGCTGCATCAATGGCGGCCATTCTTTTTCGAGAGCATTGAGGGATGCGTCATGATTAGAGGGTATTTGACAAATGTTTGCCTGGAATGGTGTTGCGAATGCGGCTATGAATGCGATTGAGACTGAAGTTTTGAATGGGGCAGTGGACATGTGTGTGAATGTGGTTCTGAATGTTGTCGTGTATATTGCAGTGAATAGGAGTGTAAATGCAGTTTTGAATGTCTGTGTGAAATTAGGTTGTAAATGTGGTTGTGAATGTGTCACCCTGATCCAACCTTTATATATTATTCGCTACCAAGGAAATATGGTTTTTAAAGTGGCTGTGAATGGGGTTGTGAATGTACTTATAAATATGATTGAGAATATGTGAGTGCATGCGATTGTAAATATGGTTAGGAATGTGGGTGTGAATGTGGTTGTGAACATGGTTGCGAATTTGGTTTTGAATTTAGTTATGAATCTAGTAGCGAATGTGGTCGACGTTGTGGGTGTGAATGTAGTTATGAATGTGGTCGTGAATGGGGTTGTGAATGTGTCAACAAATGTGATTGTGAATGTGATTTTGAGTTTTGTTTTACTAATGTAATCGAGGATGTGTTAGAAAGCATGACTGGAAATTTGATCAAAGTTCAATCAAAAACAGTCACAAAGAACAAATTCAAGGTTTTGGGCAGGAAGAAAAATGCGATAAAGAATGTAATCAAGAATGTGATGAAAAATGTTACATCAAACATGAACGAAATTTTGCAATCTCCCTAGATCAAGGCTTCTTTAATAAAACGGCTTGGGCTTGTCTTGGGAAATTACGTTCATTGTAGTCAAATAACCCCTTTCTCAAATCTTGAAGATCATTTGATCAAATAGTAAAAATACATGTAAGGTTTTCATCTTCTCTGTTTTAATGTCATGCGTCGTACTGAACGATGCTATTTGCTCAATTATTGGACTCAGGCAATGATGTTGACACATTATCAACGGTATTTCAAGGCCACTCTATCACACGAAATCAATGAATAAAACTCTCAATAATTATGTTCCTATGCTTCAACTTTGACCTCATCAACTCCTCCTAACAATAGCCTTTCTTAGTTGTGTACCGAACTGCTGCGAACAGCTGCCAGAAACATCTGCTCATAACAGCTGACCTCAACAATTGCACACAACAGTTGCTTTCAACAATAATTGCTTATAACAGCTGCCTCAACAATTGCTTGCAAAGGCTGCCGTCAATAATTGCTTACAACAGCTGCCTTCAACATTATTTCTTACAACAGATGCCTCAACAATCGCTTACAACAGCTGCCTCAACAATTGCATCCGACAGTTGCTTTCAACAATAGTAGCTTAAAACAGCTGCCTCAACAACTGCTTACAAAAGCTGCCGTCAATAATTGCTTACAACAGCTGCCTTCAACATTATTGCTTACAATAGAGGCCTCAAAAATTGCTTACAACAGCGCTGACTTCATCAATAATATTACTTTCAACAGCTGCCTCAACAATTGCTAGGACAGCTGCCTTCAACAAATTATTGCCTTCCACAATCCGCTCCCAACTACCAATAAATTTATCACGGAAGATATTCAGATCTTGGTATTCGTTTACTAGAACCGGGCTCGGAATTTAAGATTAAAAACATGATATTTACTGGCAACTTTTAGTGGAGTTTTATCTTTTGCTGTGGGGAGCCAAACACCAGGCGAATTAATGGTCCTTAAATTTAGGGATTAAATTTTTGAGTTCTTCAAATATTTTCGGGCTCTCTCTCATTTTTGGGAGACGCAGTTCAAAATGTGTTACCATTTTCTCAGTTAATTTGAATTAATATATATCAAAAGGTCCTATTCTTAAGAATCTAAAATAGTGCGCAAGAACGAGTAGATCGTGTGGCCAATGATGTCTATGTGTTTAGTTATTATTTCCGAATCGTGAAAATAATGCTAGTAGGTCAGATTTTCACTTCACGTTACCTTATAAAAGCTGGGAAAGTAACTTAGTTTCTGAAAAACAAGTGTTCGCAATAGTTCGTTTTTAGCCTGGGATTGTTCTTTGAATTCTAAATCCAGAAACACTTGATGGCAAACCGAAACTGGGCAACATTTGAATTTAACATTCAATAATTCCTATAAATCAAAAAACTCTGTATAGAGAAGCGTGGAACACGCAAAAATGGGTACAATATGGTATTGGGAGCGAACATTTAATGTCTCTATGTGTAAACAAATTATAACATGATTAATTTAATATTTTCTACGTCGTCAATCCAAACACATATAACTCATGTGTTCGTTCACAAATTTAAATAAATTTAATTGATTAAGGCCACAGTAAAGGAAACAGGGTAGAGTCATTTCCTGGGGGGAAAATACACCTCCCTTGTTCGGCTAGTCAATAGAAAGGCTTTATTTTAAATAAACTTTACGAGGCCACCATTGCACCATGTTGTTAGACCAATTGAGGAGCCAGATTTGTGGGTAGCAGTGTTGTCAGATGTAATATGAGGGCTGATATTGGTTCGTTGCCTTGACGTCATAATTGTCACACGGTCTACGAAAAATAGACAGGTTTGACACTACATTGTTTTTTCTACCGCCGTGATTTAGGCTCATTGCGTCTAGACAAAAATTGATCAGAACCATTCATACTTTCTACTCAAATTGTAAATTGGGCCTGCTCGCGTCCTCAAAAAATTAGACGGTATTTCTAAATTAAGGCAAAAATTCAATTGGTAGAAGCGATGTTAAACGAGCTGTTTACAAGTACGTCATTTCACAATAAAGCTAAAATTATCAGTTTTACAATATACGATAATGAAACATCACAATGAACAATGCTTTCAATTCAATGAGAATGTAACACAAGTCATTATATGGTGCGCAGGTATTTACTTTACAGAGCAAAATTTGTAACTGTTAGAGCAGACATGCAGAGACGCAACAAACTGTTATATTTATAGTGTCTTCTTAAAAATTTGTGAATTTAAAAATTGCAAATTTCACAATTTAAAAACGTGATAGTACCGAAAGAAAGTGTCAGGAGGCTCAAATAGATTTTTTTGGTATGAGTAAAATTAAGAATTTGGTTTTGTTCCCTGTTTGTATTTGGAAATAGCCACACCTCGACTCAAAACATTTATCAATACGAAAAACAAATTTGGCTGAAACATCTTGAAAGTGTTGACACCGATAGTCGTAAAGACTTCTCGAATTAATCTGCAAACCTCGACAAAAAATTTGCATGAGAACACCCTAATTAACTGTTTCGACAAGATGAAGTTGCAGCCCACACCGCGCGTGAAACATTGAATTGATTGGAAGCCCAATTTTCTCAACGGCTAACATTGCACCACATTGAAAACGAGTTTCGAAAAATCATTGAGTACATCGACGTCAATATTTTGCAGAATGTATTAGCAAATTGTGTTCTTCGTTTTGACATATGTATTGAGTCCTCTGTATGGTGGCCATTTCGAAAGTTAAACAGGGAACAAAATAGCATTTTAGATCTTGCTCGTTTCAATAGAACCTTAATCAGCCATTTAGCAATATTAATTAAAAAAAATATAGCTTTGTAAATGAGCTAGTTTTTCAGCGGAAACTCTGTATACGAGGAATTACATCCATGCAATTACGCTGCGACAACCCGAGCACAAAACCAATAATACGCAAAAGCACTGCTTCAAACTCACGATTTATGCAATTAGCTTTTTCATCATATTTTTGTTCTTAGTTGACCGTGCTTTCGTTTTCAGCTTCCAGGGCAAGTAATGAAAAACCGGAGATGAAAACTTTTATTCTTCAAAAATTGCTCCCCCAACGCGACTCTGCATTCTCGCGTGGAGACAATGGTTTTCGTTTATTCTATTTTTTGCCAAGGCCTTGGGATAAGAAATTCGCGGTCATTTCCCAGAATGCTTTTAGGGGAAACCACTCGTCCGTCTCCAATTTTTCTTCGTCCTTTAGCTGCATAGCAAGAACCTCGTTTTCTCAACGGCCGTTCTGACGAACGCCAAATTTGGCCAAGTCGGAGCCGGTTCCTTTTCGCGGATCAGGTTACGATCTCGGGAACAGAATTGGTCTCTCCTGGAAGGAATCGAACACAGCAACCAATGGCAGGCAGGACGCATTTTTTGACTTTCAGGAAAACTTCGAGTTTCGGATGTGCCATCAAAGGTCGTGTCTGGAAATGCTCGCCTGAGCGTTTGTCATTTGTCTAATTGAAACAGATGAGTTTCGTGAGCATTTCTATATTCATTCTGTGATTGTCCTGGAGAAGTATTTCGGGTTAGTTCTTCCTCTCAGAGTTCATAAATATGTTATTCATATTTACTGCAGTTAATGTTTTTCAAAACGTGTAATAGAGCTTAAAATCTTTTCTCATCTGACAATGCCGTCGGTTTGAATTATAATTGTTTGTGAAACACCTTTAAAAAAGAAATATCTCCGTGAAAATGTGGGCAAAGATGCATAATTTGCTTGAATAATGAGATATGACATTTCAGACCTTATTATCTCAATGTTTTGACCCCAAGAGTTGTTAACCTGTGTCTACCAAACAACGCATGGAATAAAAAACACCAATATTTGTCATTGGTATGTATTAAAAATCAATGTTTAACAATCAAAAAATGAATTCATTAAAAATTGTTGTCATTCATGTGAGATATGAACGACTTGTTTTTGTGGTCATTTCTTTTTGTGTGCACAAGCATTCACGAGTCTATAAGTAATGACCGAGTAGAACGGTAATTTCATTTGTGATTTTAATTGTTTTTTCGTCCTATTCTGGGTGTTTGCTAGTGATTTCATGACCATTTTCTAGTCATTTGAATACCTAGCACATTTAGGGTGTGTAGTGATGCAACGTGCAATCATGCTAAGGCTCGACTGTTACGAAGTTGAAAGAGAATTTTGAAATGTAGACTGTGCTCAGTTGTTCATGAGAAATGCTTGTGCTGATAACTTAATCAGAAGGAGGAGTAAAACCACACACTTTTCTTGTCTAGGTGAAGCAAAAATTCAGATAATGTTCAAATTGCTAGAAGTTCAGTCGCTGAATTACTCAAGATGCAATGATATGCCAAAAGCTTTTTAAGCGGCTTAGAGTTTTGAAAAGACCGAAATGGTCTCTAATTAAGCGCAAAAAAAAAACAATGCAAAATATTAGAATCAGAAGACACATTTAAAAAAATATCAAAGCTCACACTAATGCTGAGAAGTGGTAAAAACCAAGCCATTAGCAAACGGGAAAAATTTCGCATCCGGAACCGAAGTGTCTCAAATTACTTGTGACGAATACTGGTAACAAAATTACTGGCATTTTAATGTTTTTTCATCGCATGAAACTGATGCTCAGTAGAAGACTTTAGTTTATTAGCCATTCAATCTCTAGTATTATCTGCTCCTATCTATAGCAACCCAGTCGGAGGAGGTAAACCTCGCTAACTGCTGAAAAAGTTACGAAAATGCATGAATTTTGTGGCCAAGATGGTATGTAAAGGTAAATGC